>JAODLL010002879.1:0-12087 GCA_026546735.1 Forbesichthys agassizii | reverse complement strand
AAGGGGTAGACTGGCCCACACCGGTGCGCCAGACACCACATCAGCCGAAGACAATGTCAAGAATTCACCCACACCACACCCATTTAGTATATAAGTCTCTAGGTCCAAGTCAGTCGGTGTGTCATTCTTTGTTAACTACCAAGATTGTATATTATTGGGTAGTGAAAATAGAATGGACCCAGAGACTCTGTCTTGTATTTTTGATCTGCTATTATTATATTAAACCTGCTTTGTTATAACTTGGACACAATGTCCCCTTCTACTTAAACTCCATAAAAGAACATGCAGGAACTGGTGTTAGGAAAACCACCCAGATTCCAACATAGCTTATATTTATATGCAATTTTAACAATGTTTAAAATTTTTAATAAAATAAAAAATGATAATTAAAAAAATGGACTGTGTAGGTCATTTTTATATGCAATTTAAACAATGTTTATAATTTTAAATAAAAAATGTTAATTAAAAAAACGGACTGTTTAGGGCAGCTTTATATGCAATTTAAACAATGTTTAAATTTTTAAATATTTTTTTTTATTTAAAAAATGGACTGTAGGTCATTTTTATATGAATTTTTAACAATGTTTGAAGTTTTTAATCAAATTAAAAAATGTTAATTAAAAAAAAGGACCGTCTTTATATGCAATTAAAACAATGTTTAAAATTTAAAATAATTTTTTTTTTTAAATTGACTGTAAGGCATCTTTATATGCAATTAAAGCAATGTTTAAAATGTTCTAATTTTTTTTTTTTAAATATAAAAAATGAACTGTGTAGGGCATCTTTATATGAAATTTTAACAATGTTTGATATATTTAAATTTAAAAAAATTTAAATAAAAAAATGGACTGTGTAGGGCATATTAATAAACAAATTAAACAATGTTAAAAAAATTTTAAAAAAAAATTTTCAATATAAAAAATGAACTGTGTGGGGCATCTTTATACGCAATTTTAACAATGTTTAATATTTTTAATTAAAAAAAATTTAATTTAAAAAATGGACTGTAGTGCTTTTTTATATGCAAATTTAACAATGTTTGAAAATTTTAATAAAATAAAAAATCTTGATTTTAAAAAACGGACTGTGTAGGGCATCTTAATATGCAATTTTGACAATGTTTGAAATTTTCAATACATTTTTTTTAATTTAATAAAATGGATTGTATAAGGCATCTTTATATGCAACTTTGACAATGTTTAACATTTTCAATAAAAACATTTTTTGAATTAAAAATGGACTGTGTAGGGCATCTTTATATGCAATTTAAACAATGTTTGAAATTTTCAATGAAATAAAACAAATTTAATTCAAAAAATGGACTGTGTAGGGCATATTTTTATGCAATTTTAACAATAATTAATATTTTTAATTTAAAAAATTGTAATTTAAAAAATGGACTGTGTAGGGCATCTTTATATGCAATTTTAAGAATGTTTGATATATTTAAATAAAAAAAATTTTAAATTAAAAAATGGACTGTGTAGGGCATATTTATAAACAAATTAAACAATGTTAAAAATTTTCTAAAATTTTTTTTTTCAATATAAAAAAAGGACTGTGTAGGGCGTCTTTATATGCAATTAAAACAATGTTTCAAATTTTCTAAAAAAAAAATTTAATAAAAAAATGGAATGTGTGGGGCATCTTTATATATATATATAAACAATGTTTAAAATTTTTATGAAACAAAAAAAATGTAATTCAAAAAAAGGACTGTGTGGGGCATCTTTATATGCAATATAAACAATGTTTGATATTTTTAATAAAAACATTTTTATTTAAAAAATTGACTTTTAAAGGATTTTAATTTAAAATTGGACTGTTTAGGGCATCTCTATGTGCAATTTGAACAATTGTTAAAATTTTCTAAAAAAACTTATTAAAAAATTCAAAAAATTGATTGTTTAGGGCATAGTTAGTGCAATTTAAACAATGTTTTTTAATTTATAAAATGGACTGTGTAATGCATCTATGTGCAATTTTCACAATGTTAAAAAATTTCTAAAAAAAAATTAAAAAAATTATCTGTGTAGGTCATCTCTATGTGCAATTTGAACCATATTTGAACATTTTTAAAAAATTTCAATTAAATAAATGGACTGTAGGGCATTTTATGGGCAATTTCAACAATGTTTTAAATTGTATACCTTATTTTTTATTAAAAAATGGACTGTGTAGGGCATCTCTGTGCATTAATAAATGTTTAATTTATAAAATTAATACATTATATTTTAACAATACTTAAAATTGTCTAAAACATTTTTAAATTAAAAAATGGACTGTGTAGGTAATTTCTATGTGCAATTTGAACAATCATTTAAATTTTAAAAAATATATTTTTTTAATTTAAAATTGGACTGTTTAGGGCATCTCTATGTGCAATTTAAACAATGTTTGAAATTTTCCCAAAAAAAAGTTATTAAAAAAATGGACTTTTATGGCATCTTTATTTGCAATTTAAACAATGTTTGAACATTTCTAAAAAAAAGTTTTAAAAATGTTAAAAAATGGACTGTTTAGGGCTTCTCTATGTGCAATTTAAAAAATGTTTAAAATTTTCTAAATAAAAAAATTTAAAAAATGTACTGTGTAGGGCATCTTTATGTGCAATTTTAACAATGTTTGAAATATTTTAAATTTATTTATTTTTATTTCAACAAATCTCTATTTGCACTTTAAACCATTTTCGAAATAAAAAAAAAAGTTTAAAAAATAAAAAATGGACTGTGTAGGGCATTTCTAAGTGCAATTTGAACATGTTTTAAAAAATAAAAAATGTTTTTAAAAATTCAAAATTTGGACTGTAGGGCAATATGGACTCTATGGGCAATATGAACAATTTAAAAATTTTTCTTGAAATTTTTTTTTTTAAATGGACTATTTTTATGTGCAATTTGAACAATGTTTGAAATATTAAAAAAAAAACTTTTTTATTGTATTCAAAAAATTGATTGTTTAGGGTATTTCTGTGTGCAAATTGAACAATGTTTGAAGTTTTAAAAAAAAAACAATGAATTCAAAAAATGGACTGTGTAGGGCATCTCTGCAATTTAAACAATGTTTGAAATTTTCTAAATAAAAATGTCAAAAAATGGACGGTGTAGGTCATCTTTATGTGCAATTTGAACAATGTTTGAAATTTTCTAAATGTATTTATTTTTATTTTAACAAATGGACTGTATAGGGCATCTCTTTTTGCAATTTAAACCCGGTTCGAAATTTTTTTTTTAAAGTTTAAAAAATTAAAAATGTACTGTGTAGGTCATCTTTATGTGCAATTTGAACAATGTTTAAAATTTTCTAAAAAAACTTTTTTTACTCATAAAATGGACTGTTTAAGGCATATATATGTGCAATTTGAACAATGTTTGAAATTATAAATACATTTTTTTTAAACTTTTTTTTTTAAATGGACTGTGTAGGGAATCTCTATAAGCAATTTAAACAATGTTTAACATTTTCTAAAAATGTTTTTGTTTGTTTGAACTCTCAGAAAAAAAGCTATTGAAATATTTAATTAAAGAAATATATATTAAAACTTTCTTTTAAAAAAATCATGGACTTTGTTTTGTGTAGGGCATTGCATTGAGCAATTTAACCCATGTTAGAACTTTCTGAATCATTCAGAGAAAAGGCTATTGAAATTAGAATTTTTCAACAAAAAAATACACTTTGTTTAAAAAATTATTGGATTGTATTTAGTGTAGAGCATCTCACTGAGCTCAATACAATTTGATTAAACTCTCTGACACATTCAGAAAAAAAGCTATATAAATTTGAAATGTTCTAAAAGAATATCAAAACTTTATTTAAAAAATCATGGACTGTGTTTGGTGTAGGGCATCTAATTTAGCTAAAAAAGTTTGTTTGAACTCTACGACACATTCAGAAAAAAAGCTATTGAAAATTTTAATTAAAAATATATATATCAAAACTTTATTTAAAAAAAATAATGGACTGGTTTTTGTGTAGGGCATCGCAATGAGCAATTTAACCCATATTAGAACTTTCTGAAACATTCAGAGAAAAAGCTATTGAAATTAGAAATTTTCAACAAAAAAATTACACTTTATTTATTGATTATGTACTTTGTGGAAGCTCCCTTACATGCGCTGGTTATGTGAAGACCGACCACAATGTTGCGGTAAATCTGAATATCTGTCCAATATCAAACGTAAACCTGCCTTTACCACGTTCGTGGACTTCTACTAACGCTTAATAGATGCTGTATGTAGATTGAATCATAAAAGCATTTCCAATAAGTTCCAGTTCGTATTGTAAATAAAACATGTTGGATGTGTCTACGTATTCAGGCACAGGCACGGGCAGCCTTGTTCGCAGACACAACACGCAGGGTCCTTCCTGGTCCTCGTGTGTATTACTGACAACGTGACTACCCACAACCATGCCGAAATCAAAGAGAGACAAGAAAGGTAGGAAATGCGACTAAATCGATTTGTTGTTTCATTATACGAAGATGTCACAGTGTATTTTATACTTTACGTTACAACCCAGTCCTGTTCCGTAAATACAGCCCTGTGAAGCAGTACTTTCCACCTAGGCCACATAACGTTCTTTCTGCTCTTCTGATTCTTAGTATCTTTAACTAAAACCACAAAGAAAGGGCTGGAATCAAAACAGAACTTAATAGAAGAAGTAAGTGTTGTTTTTTGTTTTTTTAGTGTTGTGCATATTAATTATTTGTTCAGATTCTAACGCCGTCTCCTCAACCTCTGTAGTTAAGGAAATGTGTGGATCTATACCAGAACCTGTTCATATTCTCTGTGGCTAATATGAGGAATAACAAGCTGAAAGACATCCGGACGGCGTGGAAACACAGCAGGTAAATGACGAACCGAACCCTCCAGAGGACTGGCTTCATCAGGCTCCATCAGGTCCGGACCTAACAACGTGCTGTTTTTCAGATTCTTCTTCGGGAAGAACAAGGTCATGACGGTGGCTCTAGGAAAGGCGCAAGCGGATGAATACAAAGATAACCTTCACAAGGTGCGCCGCGTCCCAGATGTGATGCAGCTGTGTATGTTGTTTTGGCCGCCAGGCTTTAATCACGTGACTATGTTGGTATGCAGGTGAGCCGCTACCTGCGGGGAGAAGTGGGCCTTTTATTCACAAATAAAACGAAGGATGAAGTCCAGGAGTAAGCATGCCCATATACTGTCTTTATGTGTATAACTGATCTATTCCTAGCGTTAGTGTTGAACGTAGGAACCTACAGTATGACATCTATCCTGTATTTGTATAATAAAACAAAAAATAGAATAAAACATGCATTTGTCTGTAGGTATTTCAGTCACTTCAAAGAGACAGATTTTGCGCGGGCAGGCAATCGGGCACTGATGGACGTGATGCTGGATGAAGGACCCCTGGAGCAGTTCCCCCACTCTATGGAACCCCAGCTGAGGCAGCTAGGACTTCCTACTGCCCTGAAGAAGGGTGAGATTTACCCTCTGGTTGTGGAGTCTTGACTGGTCTGGTGTTTATTGGGGTGTTCATAGTCTCAGCATCTTCCCTTCATCAGCACTATGTTACCTAGGATACTGTCTCTAGTCTCAGCCTCTTCATCAGCACTACGTCACGTAAGAGACCGTCTCTAGTCTCAGCCTCTTCATCAGCACTACATCACTTAAGAGACCGTCTCTAGTCTCAGCCTCTTCATCAGCACTACGTCACTTAAGAGACCATAGCCTACTTAACAGATTTACAAGACCTGCTAAAATCCAGACTTAAGTTTAATTTCCCAATGAATTCCTCAGTATTATTTTAACGTCCGGTTTGGTTATTGCTACATAATTGGTTGTTGAGCATGTCAATCAAAATGCCTCGCCTGTCAGGCAGGCAGGTCTTGACAGTAAAGTACATGTGAAGGCGGGCTCTGCAAGACTAGGATGGTTCTGATTGGTCCTATGTTGTAGGCATGGTGACGTTGCTGAAGGACCACCAGGTGTGTAAGGAAGGAGACACTCTGACCCCCGAGCAGGCTCGCATCCTGGTGAGTGCCTGAGAGTTCTCTTTGGCCAAGCAGGGCAACGTGGACAATGAGACCAACCTGTCTGTCTGTCTATTCCAGAAACTGTTTGGCATTGAGATGGCGGACTTCAAAGTGCAGATTAAGTGCATGTGGAACTCAACAGCCGGAGAGTTTGAGATGCTGGCGGGGGGGTCGGAACCGGCCCAGGAGGAAGATGATGATGATGATGATGATGTAGAGTAAAGCCAGACTGTGTAACACAACAGAGATTTAAGTGAACCCTCCTTTTAACACAAAGACTTTGAGGCCTTGTTGGAGTCTAACCCTCCTGGGGAGCCTCCACTCCCACTGGACCGCAACGCACCTGCAGACCATTGCCATGGCAGCCCGTGTTCAGGGCTCAATGCTCAGCATCACCATGGTGACCACAGTCATGCCTTCTTCCTGAACACCTCCACCCAGCCCTACATGGTGGTGGGTCTAAGTCCCGTCCTGGGATTAGATAGGTTGTAGTAACGATATCTAGCAACAGTAATGTTGTGTGTGACTTGTATTAAAGTAGGGAAGCTTTTGTGTTGAATGTCCGTTATGTTCTTGTCACTGTAAAGTTTCACGAACTGTAGTAATGTGTTCTACGTCATCCCTAACCACTCGTGAACGGTAGTTATATATTATAGTGAGGGTTTCTAATTGTTGCAGTAGAAAAGTTATGTATATCATCATACAAGTATATCAAATGCATCTTTATTACATATGTACAATTAAGTGCTATTAATTCATTAGAAGACACGAGGCTCTTCTGAATTTACTCATTACTGTTCACAACACTGAGCTTTAAGGCATCTGAGTGATGTTGCATGTTTCATCTGGGCTCTGGAGGGCCCCAGTGCTCAGCGGAAGTAGTTGGGGCAGTGGGGGGCCACCAGTTGCCAGGCCTGCTGGAAGGCCTCCACCACCTGCGGCTCCAGGGGCCCCTCCTCCGACGCCTGCAGGTTCTGCTGCAACTGCTCCAGGCTGGACATGCCCACCACCACGCCATCGCCATGGGAACCCTGCAGCACAGCAGACTGGTTAGCAGGCCTGATTAGAGCAGCTACCTGCAGCTGGCTACAGATGCCTGGAGCTAGCTGGAGCTAAAAGCAGTTATAGAGCAAACAGGAGCTAGCGCCAACAGCTATCTAGTGCTAACAGCAGTTCTAGAGCAAACGAGCTAGCACCAGCAGCTAGCTACAGCTATCAGAGGCTACCTGCAGCTGGGAATGGTGGTACATCCAGCGCAGGGCAGCGGAGGTCAGGCTGGGCCTCTGGGGGCCGTACGCTCCCTCCAGGGCCTCCTGCACCAGGTGGATGGCCTGGAAGTGGCTCTCCGACCAGTACCTGCTCAACATGGACGCACCGGGTCATTACGGCTGCCGTGACAATGGGGGGAGGGGCTGAGACACACAGACACCTGTCAGTCACCTGTCGCGGTACGTCTCCGCCCAGCTGTTGCCGAAGAAGCGTCCGGCAGGCTGGGTGCCATCTTTGTCCTCGTAGTGGTACTTCCCCGTGAGGAGGCCCCCTGGTGACACAGCACAGGTACTACACATGACACAGGCTAAAAGCCTAGCCTGGTGAGACCACCCTGATGTCTCCTAGTGGTGTCAGTATCAGTGTGGAACCTCCTTTCATAAAGGAGGTGCTAATACACTTGGAACATACTCCTATCTCACCCAATCAGAACTGTATCAGTCATAAAGTGCCAGTGTATATTAAAAGGTACAGTCAGCTATTTCATGCTAATTGTAAAGTAATAATAATAATAATTTAAAAAATATCTCCTCGCATTAATACATGCTACATGTTATTAATACATGCTACATGATATTAATACATGCTACTTGTTATTAATACATGCTACATATTAACACATGCTACATGATATTAACACATGATAGTATTTCACTATCAGACTCATTACCTGCCAGTGGGTTGTAGGCGTAGAATCTCATCCCATAATACCTCAAACATGGCAGCAGCTCCACCTCCACCTGCCTGGTGGTGGCGTTGTACATGCCCTGGGGGCGTGGCACACAGTGATGACATCATACAGCCACAACCTGCCTGGTAAAGACTGTAGGCTCCCCCTAGTGGCTGTAGCCTGCCATTACATCACGTGGAGCCACAGCCTACCTGGTAGACGGTGGGCGCCACCCAGCGGTTGTGTTTGCACATGGTCACGATCTCAGACACCTCCCAGGACGCATAGTTGGACAGACCCAGCTCCTTGAACTTACCCTGGTGGCAAGCACACACACACAGACGCACAAATGTATTTGAAAGACCTCTTGGATGCATGTTTTGCTTCTATTGGAGGAGGGCTGATGTTTGGTGCGGCAGGGGTCTCCCAGAAATGTTTGAGTGTCAAACACTTAATTTCCTGCATTCTGGTGGATTTCCAAGCAGCAGTTTGTGCCTTTCCATTTATGGTAAAGGTATTTTTTTTATAGGCTAAAGGAATATAACTGAATAGAATGCAGGCCTAAAGGCTCCTGTACTTCTCAACCTTTCTCCGCTCATCAAGTTTTGTATGGAGCAGTAACCTCTGAATATGGCAGTGGTGGGCCGTCAGGGCCAGCAAGGCCTTCTCTGCTCGCCTAACAACTCATGAACATAATATGATAAAAGTTCATTTAATTTTGAATTTACTTTCCCTAAATATATAAAAATATTATACAAATTATACATATTCTTTTCATGTTTGTGTGGTCTTAAGGTTATAGTTTTATCCAATCAGAATTCAGCTAGCTAGTGTTGTCGGCTGTATGAAATCTGCCTGACGCCTTCAGAATCAAAAATGCTGACGTCTGTGCATTGTAAGTAAACGGGCACATACAGTTGACAGACAGTTGCGATAGCCAATCAGATCACGAGTTGTTGACAGTAGGCTACCTAGCTGGCGTCACGTTGTGATTGGATACTCACTCACCGGAGTGAGGAGTAAGGAGGATATCAGCCTACTCACTTGTGAGTTCAACGCAGATTAACCGAGCTGCACCGGAGCCGCACCCGATTAGCAGTGAGAGAAATCTAATATATCTACTCGCTTTTTTAACCCAGAATGACCGAAGGAGGGCAAAACGTTGATTTGCAACCAAATCAACGTGTTAGTGTCTCTCTGATATTAAACTGCAATTTTGCAATTTAGTGTACAACCTTGTTAAAGCTTGCCTGTATTCTATGTGGACTTATTAAAACGTTTTGGACAGTTAATTTTAAATACACTTTTATTTTTTTGACAGTACCACGTAGAAATGTTTTAATTGCTGGTGCGGGTTTATTGATTTTTAAATGCGCTGGAAAATAGCGGTGATGCAAAGTAGTGCGTAAGGGTGTTTCTGTGTACTATTTCTCCAGCCGTGGTCACGTGGTGTCATAAATGAATGTATTATGAGAGGTATTTATTGAAGTCGGACTAAGTAGGACATCACTGAAGGCCTAGGTGTATAATGCACGGCCCGCCACTGTACAACATGTTATGTACCTTTGCCTTTTTTCTATTTTTATTAAATCTTTCTTGCTCTAAATCACATTGTTTATGGTCAAGATCACTCTCGTGGCAGGATGGCTTGGTTCCAGGTTTAAAACTTAAATAAGGATTTTACAAAAAGCCAACGGAGAAAATTAATGGAAAATGTACTTCCTACACCAGAGCCTCCAAAAAAGTGGGCGTCGCTGTTACTCTCTTTGGTCCCTCCCTCCCTGTGCAGGTGGTTACCATGGTTACCTCTCTGTGCAGGGCGTCGCAGGCCCCCAGGGTGTCCTGGATGGGCGTCAGGTGGTCCGGGGCGTGCAGGTAGAACAGGTCCACACAGCTGGTGCCCAGCCTCCGGAGAGAGACCTCCAGCTGGGAGCGAACACTGTCCGGCTGCAGGGTCTTTCCCTGCCAGGGATTGGCCTTGGTGGCCAGGCCCACTGGAGCACACGCACGCACACGCACACACAGGCACGCACACACACACACACACACACACGACACCTTGAGCTTGAGGCTGGATGTGAGAGGCTGTGTACTTTATCCTGAGAACAATATGGTACAACATGACGTGAGAGCTTGTATTGGGCAATATGTGATAACAAACTCTTAACCTCTATGTTTACAGTTACAGAAAAGCAGTTGGGTCAATGTTCCAGTAGCCTACAAACACAACTGGTGATTACAACCTCTCCAATCCGTCACTGTAATTCCACATTGCATCACAGTGACGAATCTGCAACACTTATTTTGCGATTAATGTGTTGTGAAACGCAGTTCCACTGCTTCCACTTGGAGCAGTGTTAGTAACACTGTACCTTGTGCTAGAACGAAACCATGTCACGTGTCATCGTGTGCTGCTGTAAAACTAGAGACCTTTGGAAACGCACTCCAGCAGCGGGTGCGACACTTTGCATCTACCTCTGCTCTGCTAGGCGTTAGCATGCTAGCATGCCTGTCATACATGTCAAACCGCACATGTGGACGTGTGGACGCGCTGCCGACCTGTTTTCGGGAGGTTCATGCCTCCTATGATGGCCTCCGACTGGCCGTCCATGTACATGTAGGCTGTGTCCACCTCGCGGTGCCCGCGCTCCATGAAGCACCTCACCATCTCCAGGCTCTGCTGCGCGTCCGCGCGGCCCCCAAACGCCATGGTTCCGAGCACAGTGACGGGCCGCTTGGCTGCAGAAGACATGGTGTCGCGGTGAGACACCAACACGGCCGAACGTGACGAGCGTGTCTTGAAGTGGACGGAGCGCGTCTGTAGGACCGTGCGCAGGGCTCCGGTGATCCGTTGCATATCAGCGACGTGACGCAGCTTAGAGACCGTGGCACAATGGCTCCCTTCTAGACAGACGCAAACCGAACACGTGACCCGTCCCATATAACCATGGGACGGGGTTTTTTCTTTAACCTCTGTAAGGTCCTTCATCCTTCGTTGCGTCATTTACAGGCCACATTCCCTAGCGGAGTAAGATCTTATACGATACCAAAAGGTGGCAGCAGAGCATATATGAACTTGGCTTACATCGCACATAGACTATAGCCTACACATCGCATAGCAGCCTATTGGAAGTTTTAAATAACATTAGGCCTAATTCGTATGTGCAAAACAAACTGGAATCTCAAACTTAATGTTTGAGCTAAACCCGTATGAGTCCTTCTGACGGCCAATCATTCAACAGCGTTGCTCACAGATGATTAATTCGGGAAAATGTCTCCAGAAATCGTGGTAAACTATTAATCAGCTTTAATTTTTTTAGCATTTTGACAGTTATATGTAAAGATGTATGAGAGACCGGGGATATTCGTAACATTTACATTTCTGTCTGAATCTTTTATGAATTTTGTTTGGGTGGGCCAGTATAGACACACACACACACACAGGTCAAGGTAGCCTGAGCACCTCCTTCTGCACTGTGTGATGGTCTTTCACTATTGCCATAGAAACCATATACACAAGAGAAGGATTTGGTGTCCTTCATTTTCACAGAGGACGTCACAGGAAGTCATATTTCTCATTCTCCTTTCATTGGTGTGTGTGTGTGTGTGTGTGTGTGTGTGTGCGTGTGCGTGTGCATACATGTGCCAGGTTGTGTACCAGCCAGGTTCGGGCACCTTCTCCGGCACTGTTACTGTAGCAACAGAGGCGTGTGTGATTCTGAGTCTGGGAACACACATACTGTAAACCTGCTGACATGTACAATGAGATACTGTAAACATGCTGAACTTCAGTGTGATACTGTAAACCTGCTGATTTTTACAGTGTGAGATTTTATATTGCATAGTTTTATATTTATAATGCATCCAGAGAATTGATTAAATAAAGACACAAGCTGTCGTTTACTGTACCATTCGTATTAATTCATTGTCATTTTATTAAAGACTGAAGCTGTTCATCTGGTCTAAAGCACAGTGCAGTTTGCAATGCTGCAAATGAAAATGTAGAAATTAAGAAAAGGCAGAGGTGAACACAACCAGAATACATATATATACACACATATATATATATATGTATGTATATATATATATATATATGTATGTATATATATATATATATATATATATATATATATGT
>JAODLL010002878.1:0-10000 GCA_026546735.1 Forbesichthys agassizii | reverse complement strand
GCACACACCCACACACACACACACACACACACACACACATTCACTCACACACACACGCACACACACACGCACACACACACACACACAAACATTCACATAGATAGACAGACAGACAGACATATAGACAGATAGACAGACAGACAGATAGATAGACAGACAGACAGACAGACAGACAGACAGATAGACAGACAGACTTTTATTCTATACTTCTTTATCCTCTCTCTCTCTCTTTCTCTCTCTCTCTGTGCGTGTGTGTGCGTGCGTGTGTGCGTGCGTGCGCGTGCGTGCGTACATGTGCGCGCGTGCATGTGTGTGTTGTGTGAAGGCAGGAAGGAGAAGCCCCCACCAGCGGCCCATTAGAAGCCATTAAGGAGCGCTGTGGAGGCAGGGCAGAGCGCAGCACACTGTTACTCTCCAAGCCCCATTCACCTATTGCTCTTTATCACCATCTCACACACACACACACACACTGTTATCTTCTCTACACAGCACGTCCTGTGGCCCCACACGTATCCCAACCAGCCAATGCTTAGAGTTGCCAAGCCCAGGCCCTCACACACCCTCCTGACCCGAGTCTTTGACCCACAATCACTGCCGTAACGCTTTTTTTTTTTTTTTTTGTCTTTTTAAACTCAGTCGCCCCCTATACATCTGACACCTCTGGGTCGCTCTGTCGGTGCGTACATGTCTTTGCCTTTTGCACCCTGTCTCTTTTGATGGCTGCCATCTTTGGTCACAACGTGTGAAAGTGATAGACAGGAACACACGCCCATTGAAGTGAAAGCGCTTCACTGCACAGCCTGGCACTTCGGGGTCCGCGCGGCTGCCCTGTTGTTCAGGAAAAGAGGCCCTGTGGCGTCAAACAGAAGCTCCACCTGCGTGTGACTGGACCATATTCTGCCATATTCTGCAGTACTGACTGACAGGGCATGATGGGTAAATTCCTGCTGCCTCCAACACACAGCAATTTCCAAGAGATATTTGACCACAGAGTATTTAATGAACAGAATACAATGAAATTGCTGAATTGTTGATGACTCCAACCATTGTTCTTTCACATACTTTGATTGCACTACGGTTGTATAAATCCTTTACTAAATACGTGAATGTCCTATCCTCTGAGAAACCTGAGATTTTCTCTACCATAAATATAATGAAACACCTTCAGTCGGCTTTAACTCTTTTAATTAAACCTATTGGGCTTCTAGCCACATACTATACAGACCACTGTTATTGCTGTACTATGTTCTCGTCAACATATTTCTTAAAATGAAATCTTGTGTTACATTACAGTATAACACTCTGAGCTGGAACCACACTGGGACTGTATAGAGAAAAAAAGGAGTCTGGCGGTTGAAGTGGAACGGCTGAGTTGGCCCTTGCCAAAGACAAATATAAATATAGCATCGTCATTATCTATGGCAGTTAACTGGGATCATTTTCCCCTCTTGCTTGCACGTGCGGCATCCAGGTGTTGCCATAGCAAGTAATCCTGTTTTCCCAACTGTGCTGCTCTCGTTGACAGAAGTTCTCCATTGGAGTTTGCGAGGTTTAGGAAAATCAAACGAGAGGCAATCAAAGTGTTTGGACAAGCTGAACTCTGTGAGCCTTGATGGCTTCTTGGAGCTGATTGCCCTTATTGCAATGTGCATGAAGTGCTTGGATGTTTACCGGGCACAGGTTGGAGGACGCAAGGTGTTGCACACATAGCTCAGCTCTTCCCACACCTAACAGAACAGGCAGGCAGCAATATGTTAGAGCTGTAGTACACATTCATTTCAAATACATTCGCAAGCAAATACTAAATAATACAATCATTGTCACCACCTAAATCCTCTTGTAGAGGATTTTTGGTCATTTTAGTGAACATAGTCAGAGGCCGCTTCAGAGGTAATATATTCTGGATTGAATGTCCGTCTGGCCCGAGAACACATCTATAGCAGGAATGCTTGCCAACATGGGGGCTTAAGTGTCGGCGCTTTGCTTGAAGGATGTTCTCTCTCGCCACATGACCACCAGTGTCTTAGAGCGATCGTGCTGTGATGTAAAAGAATCAGCGCCCGGACAGAGCGAATACCGGGCTAAACATCACTATGGAATATCAGTGGGACTGTAATATAATATCACCTTAAGCATCAGCACATTCCTCAACCTTCCACCATTGCAACAACTGAGCTTGCTTGGAGCCAAGAGAAACTATAGTGAAATATGGGGTGTGAAGGTAATTGACAGTATTACACTCTTGCTATCGTGAGGACACCAGGTGAAACACAATGGTGAGTTTACTGACGTTCTTCTGCCAATGGAAAGATTGCAGTAGGACCTCAAAACAGAAAGACCATCCACAGAGCATTATTCTTCTGACGGTAACCACAATCACCTCAATATGTGGACAGTTTGCCTTCTGTCATTGTCTCATTTCCATTTCCTGCTGTGTGTATATTAAATTATGAGCCTCCTTGTATCCAGTGCATTATAAGACAAGGGCTTACAAATTACCCTCATTCCAAGGAAATCTGTCAAATTACAAAATCAATACAACATGTTGCTTGGTTACATGCCTCTCTGTTTTCATGTTTTGCGGTCTAGAAATTGTTGTCACTTGCCACTGTATTAGATTTGACTGTCACAACAGCGTTGCATGTTGCTAGTAACTCTTCGCCAACAGAACGACAGGGTCATTATTCATTTTATGTGTTGCCTATTCATCTTCCATTATGGTTATGGCCTTGCTGAAGACAAAGTTTCTTCTGAGGGAATACTTCAATCTGTTTGTGGTTTGGAGCTGGATGCTGGGGATGGATCTGTGCCTGTAGCCTGGAAGACAGCTGTGTAG
Organism: Forbesichthys agassizii; assembly: GCA_026546735.1. Taxonomy (NCBI): domain Eukaryota; kingdom Metazoa; phylum Chordata; class Actinopteri; order Percopsiformes; family Amblyopsidae; genus Forbesichthys; species Forbesichthys agassizii. The sequence continues at coordinate 7,164 of JAODLL010002878.1, read as the reverse complement.
GGACTGGAGCACGGTCCGTGCCACGAAACACTAAAACAAAGTGGCTCATTGTTGTTAAAATCACAGATAGTTTTTAATAGTGTGGTATAACAAATTAAGAAATGATCTTTAATGTAATTATACACAGTACAGAGAAAGAACATTGCACAGGACTTCTATGTGGAATTTAAATAAAAATATCACAAGTACTGTATGTATATATTGTGTACTTAATATAGCCATGAACACCAATACTGTGCTGTTATTCATCTGCACTGTTTATGCAAACAGATCAAACTTCAATTAAGGAAGGAAGTACAGCTAAATTAGCTAATCAGGCAGGTAGCTTAATAGAAAATGTACTATGGACCATATGGTGAAAAACTAAAGTACCACATTTAAAATGGATACATAGCTAGACTCTCGAGACAGCACATTGCTGTGGAGCGTGGAAGTTTTTGTCAAATTGTCCATAACATTGTGGCCGAGGTGGTTTGGTCTGGTCCGATAATGTGAAAGGAAATCCATTTGCTAATTGATTGTTGCTTATTCTGTAACAAAGCAGCTGATTGGTTTACTCATGCCCTGATTGTTATTTATGTTAGAGCTTCAACAATTTCCTGTTTAAAGTGTTCTTGTTGGTCTATCAAATCGTCCAAAAACTGAGCTTAACTGTTGAAATGCTATGATAGTGATCTTCTATGAACTAAGCAATCATTGCTCTATAGTAAATTAACTTTTACAGTGTTTGATAACATTACAAATTGCACATGAGAAGATTCACATATAGAAGATGTACATAATTACTATTATAACTTCTCTTTTCTTGTGAGTGGCAGTGTTGGTTGGCAACATATGGTCTATGTCATTAGTGCCTATTAGGTGAAAGGTTTTTTAAATCAATAAAATATATGCTTTTCCAGTTTTGTAACTAGAATGTAAATTTGAACAAAACAAATTATAACCAGTAGGGCTATAGACTGTGAAATATTCAGTATTACTCAGCACATTTCATTATATATTTGATTGACTTGACAGTGCAAAACATTTCTCCACATACAGACAGGTGGCAGCAGAGAACCATGAGGGGACAGCCTCTGCCTCACGGTTCCATAGTCCACAGTAACACAATTAAATGTGTCTTTTATTCCATGCCAGCTCTGTCTTAGTGTCACTACTCAGAATGTGCAGCCTTCAGACTGCAGCGTGCCAGTGCAATGATAGCTGTAGACACAAATGAAGCAGAAACAGCCAAGAACAATTACTGTATATAGTAACAGCACAGCAGAATTAGGTTGTATGGAGTGGGGATTTACCCTGAGCAAAGCTTGGAATGGCAGTGACAATGCAGGTGAGTAATCCATTAAAGCATATAGTATTTTTCAAGTCAGAAAAATAGCCTGCTGTAATTAATCTCTATGATATGGGACACTTTAAAATAAAATAATAATAAAAAGGGCCTTTTATGGGCTATGTAGAGAAAATGAATGTGTGAATACGGAAGTGACAACATATGATAAATGGCATGCCATTTGTTTTGGGGGGGTGATGTGGTTTATATTTAATGCTCAGTGATTGGCTAATCGAGAGCTGACTCTTTCTCCCTCCTCAATTCCTTCCCGCCTTCCACCTCATGCTCTACCTCTCTCACACCTTTTTGCAAGCACGCTTGGGACACTGGGAATGTTGTGTGGACATTCAAACGTGGTGTCAGCAGTTTGGCACAGGGGGAGTGATTTAAAGGGCTCGCCATGCCCCTACGCCTGACCAGTCTGCCCTGTGCTCAAACAAATAAAGTGCCAGGGCCTTTTTAATTAGCATCAGGGCAGTGATTGACAGCTGGTCGTGGAGGAGATAGCACAGTTACCAGCTATTACTCTAAATATTTGGTATTGAGACCATGAGCGTGGGATCTCTGGAGGCGTAACGTTTGTGGAAAATGTAAAACTGTTGAAGCAGCTGGCATACCGTAGGGACTGAGGCATATACCTGTCACTATAAGGCATTAAATAAAGTTATTAGCATTCAAACGGAATAATAATGACTATGAATGTTTTGTTATGTTCTTCTTGTTCTTTATCATGCAGTGTTAGATGTATTTATTTATGGTTGCATGGCGCCATGGAAAGTTTGAATTTATAATGGTGTAGAGTAAGATATTGAAGGATAATTTAAGGTCATAACCTTCATATTGGCATTGTAATGAGGATAGACAGTGTTTTAATTTGCTTTATTGAGCCACAGATTGTTGGAGGTGTTCAGCCACCCAGGGACACTTAAGACAATGTTGATGTTGACCTTGGTGTTATAGAGGTCAGCCTAAATCATTTATCTATACTGAAGTGTGACAGCGCATGCCGGGTGCCTTAAAGTAAATGAATGCAGACTTTTAAATAATATTTTCAATTTTTGTCTTTTGTCTATTTTATTGTACGATTTGTCTTGAATTTGATGTGATAATTTATAGTAAATAAGGAGAAACAATAACATGTATATATTGTAACCTGTAGTAGCCTATTTTCTTTCAAATAACTACAGACTAAGACTGCATTTTAGCAATATTATTATTATTATTATTATTATACTATACTTATACATTTCATACTATCATGGCCTACACCATACATACATATACTTCCTAAATACACCAAACAATTTAAGAAAACAGTGATAACACATTTTTCATTATTGTATAATTGTATAATTATTGTCATTATTCATCTATTAATAAGTGTAATCCAAAGTATTTTATAGGTTAATACTAGGCCTAGTGACAATTGTGGCATTACCACATAATGTATATCTCAATTCCTTTAAAATGAATGCTTGATTAAGTGATGAAGTGAAAGGTATATGCATTGTTCGTTCCACTAACACCACTGCTTCATCTACACAGACCAGCCACTATTATTGTTGTGGATATCCTATTGCAAAATATTCAATGCAAATGGTGATTTTATTGTATTTCACATTTTCTTACAGATATTGTATCAATTTGCTGTTGTTGATTGAAACATTTACATTTTTCATTATAAACTATTTTGTGCCAAGAAATACCAGATATTAGAAATATACATTTCTTCTGGCTGATTATTTAGAGTTTTAATGACTATTGCAGGTACAATAGCAGTCTTTATGACACTTCATCAAGTATCCTGATGATGACACAAGATTTTCTGCTTGTGGCAATCCAAGTTATTATTTACAATGCAACTGTGAGGACGTATCTGACGAGGCAGTGCGCTGAGGGGCTTGTGTTTATTTAATGCCGACTAAATGAAGGGGTTCTGGGCTGCAGCTTCCTGTGCACTTAAAATGTAATTATAGGGGAAATCCATTCTTGAACACTCTTTGACAACTGTGTTTTTTACTATGTTTGACCTCTCCATCATGATACCCTACCAAATAAAAGTTTCATTTTGATAGTAGTTGAGGAGATTACAGTATAAACTATTTACAGTATAAATAATCAAGAAATAAATAAACCGTATACCGCTATCGCCTATATAAAACCAATATAACTACTTGCAAGCAGATTTATCACTAAATAATAAAAACATTGCATTGATCCTTAGAGTTTATGACATATTTGCATATTTTGTTATGTCAATGCCATGCTTCATCTCCCTAATGGGTAGACACAATCTGTATGACCAACAGAGTGGTTATGTTGGTGATACAGACCTCCAAGGTAGATGCTGCAGACAAAGAATCAGAGCTATGATTCTGGTCTGGGCCTGTGGACCCCACCCTGGGGAATTATCCCAAATGTATCCTGTTTACCTCCCTATCAATCTAAGCATTTGACTCTCAGAACGTAGTTCCATTGTGGAATGTGACAAAAATATATCAAAGTAAAGGAACTGTGTAATGTTGCAATTTTGTAAAAAAAATAAATAACAGGCAAAGCTCATTTCAAATGATAATTTTTATTTTATTTAAAATTAGAATACAGTATTGAACATTTATAATGAAATGCATTTATATTAAAATGAAAAATGATTTTTTGCCAAATGTTTGTGTGTTTTAAATGCATAAAATAGTAATATTATTGGCATAATACTCTGAATCAAATTCTTAAAAGTTATATTTACAAATATATAGGGTATACATTCTAGAAATGTATATTTTGTAAATAATTAGCAAATTGTGCATGTACTGTGTTCTGTATTATAAAGTACAACAACATTTACATACATAAACATTTGAAATTGTATTATAATTTCAAAATGTAATTTAAAATGCATGCGTCATTATATCACATCTATTATTTAATGCTTTTGTTCAAGAAACTGACCAAAATAAAAGTGTGACATTTTATACTGAATAAACTTAGAAAGAGCAGAAAAGGAACTCTCATGTCTTAATATATTCTCACCCAGTGTTAAATATTATTAGTTACTGCTGCATTCCTTGTGTTTATATAACCTTCTGTTCATCCCTAAAGTTTCTCTTTTTCCGTAACACAGGACTGAAAATAGAAAAAAAGACTATTGGCCTACTGCACAAAAATATTCACTGACACCTAAATTTGCATTCATGCATTTTCTATTTTATGTGAATACAAACATAAAAAAAGAATTGCAAACAAGTTAAATAAAATGTCACACACCATGTAAAAATATGTATTTATTGTAAAATATACACTATTATACTACTATTATTATTACGATTGAACTTTTATTAGACTTAAATCTGAAATATATTTTAATGTATATTTTAATAATGACAGCCATTAATTATTATGGTAAAATATTATTTTACACTTAATCCCTTTTAACATTAAGATACATTACATTGTTTTCTTTTAGCTTTTCATTTTGTTTTGTACAGTATAAAACATAGACTTTCAATTTTTGAGTTAGTATCACTAATTCTAATAAATGTTTAATTATGGCTATTTGATAAGAGCATAATAAACACTGTTTACCTCTATGTTTGCCGCAATCAGCTTTTGTTCCAGTTTGTACCTGTATGTATACAAATGCGTGATTAGAGTGTGCGTGTTAATGTGTGTGTGTGTGTGTGTGTGTGTGTGTGTGTGTGTGTGTGCGTGCGTGTGTGTGTGTGCCAGAAAGAAAGAGAAATAAAGAAATGTGTGTGAGGTCGTGCCAGGAGTGTCAGTGTGTCTGTATTTACGAGTCAGACATGATGCATCTATGACGCAGACAGACTAAACAGAGCATGTGTAAGCTCTATATTTCCCCTCATCTGCCCACCTACCCCGGTTCCGCACTGGTATGGGGGCCGAGCCCAAAACCCGGGGCCACACCAGACACTGTGTGCGTCGGTCCAGGGTTTCTGGAAGAATTCATATTTCAACATTTAAAACAACAGACAGAACAGGAAGAAGACATAAAATATAGTCACATATAGTCACATATACAGAAGGATATTACCAAAAGCATATTTCAAGATTAAAACGTCTAACAATAATTACATGAAATTATTTAACAATAACGTACAAAAACACATAAAACCTCCCAATGTACACACGTGTGCACACAGGAGGCATAGCAAGTTATATGTGTACATTTTCGGTATTGCATATACATTATGATACTGTACTGTAACAATACATAATGTCAAAAGACGCCATTTAAATAGCGTGGGTTGGGACATATTGGAACAGAAGATAATACACACATTACAATAACTGAAATTGTATAATGAGAACCAATCCATCATAAAAATTATTCATTAAAGATTGCAAGAAATAGTATACCAAAATGTGACCAATTAAAATTTAATTTGAGTGCAGCATCAAACCGTAATTACGCAATTAATTGCAAGACTATTTACAGTAAGGAGACCTGTGTCCTCTCAACTCAACAGTCATCTGAGGTTCCCTTGCTGGCCCCGCACATATTTTATCTTCTCACACCTCAACAAACAATGCTGTTTCTTGTACAATATGTTCCTCTGTTCTAGAGAGACTGGCCCCATGGGATTCATTGACGCGCTGCCTTTGGGAACATACTTGGTTACGTGGAAGATTGGGTGGAATATAGGGTCTGTAGGGGCACTTCGACTGTGTTTTGACTAGCATGCCAGCTCTCTGACTGCCAGTGAAGCGCGTACACCCCTGGAGTGGATTCTGAGCATACCAGGGAAGCGATGCCTTTGAACGGACAGATGTTCGTGGGCTTAACCTATCTCCTACCCCAAAACCACTGCCCTCCTTTCATTGTATATTTGTTCTTGTTCTATAAATAACTGGGCAGCGTCTGATGGAGAAATGTGGCTGATGTGAGTCTGACATTGAGCGCTCTAATCTTTGAGACAGAGAACAGAGAGGTAATTCTGGAACAGAGACACAAAATGGTTTAAGTTAGGGGACACCAGCGTGTGCACATACTACTGTAAACGTGTTCTAATCCTCTGGTCTGGCTTAGCTGCAATAGCCATGTGTAGTCCTGGCAGATGAGGCATGATGGTCCTGAGCCAGTAATGGTCCATTATCCCAAAATATACTGGCCACATTCACAGGAGAACACACCAGTTTAAGCTTGTTTGAGATTTCTCAATGTCGTGTAGGGATTTGTCTTTTTTTTATTTTTTATTGAAACTGTCGATAAACATTTTGTAGACACTGATTTTGCCGTAAGGCAACTTTTCTACCTTCTCAGATATAACATTTCAACAGCGTTTTGTAATAGTGAAGGGCGTTTGCCCAGTCGCTGTGGCTGGAGGGATGAATGGGTGATTGTTCGAGGGCTATGTGATGAGTCTCATGGGGCCCATCATTTCACTGTGGCTCCTGGAACATCAGGCCACGGACAAACCAGGACTGAGCCTTAGCATGGCCCCACCAGCGCTGACCTTGTCCCAGGCAGAGCTTCAGACCTCCAGGGCACACAGCTGGGTCCCTTAAAACGTCCAGCTGAATGCTTATAGCAACACTGCATCTCCTCTTACTCATTTCTCCACATTCGTTCTCCACCTAGTGTGGATATCACATACTTTTTACTTGATATGTGCATCACGGCTTGCCAAAACCCCTGGAAACCAAATTAGTGCATACTAGTCTGTCTGTGTTCCACATTTTTAACAAAAGGGCCTGTGGAGGTAAAGAATTTGTACAAAATGTCCATGATCCCCTTCTACTTCTCTCTCTCTCTCTCGGGGGGGGGGGGGGGGGGGGGGGGGGGGGGGGGGGGGGGGGGGGGGGGGGGGGGGGGGGGG
>JAODLL010002877.1:10178-30469 GCA_026546735.1 Forbesichthys agassizii | reverse complement strand
CCCCCCCCCCCCCCCCCCCCCCCCCCCCCCCCCCCACGGGCGTGCGCACGCTCCAACACTTGTCACTGTCTGCATCGTTTGTGATATGTAACTAGCAAGTTCCCTAGCAACGTCGTTAATTCACATCGCTTCCCTAAGCCACTCTTGACAAGCGTTAAACTGCTGACCTGAAATCAGATTTAAACAGTCACACACTGTCCATTGTGTTTGTGACGATGGACACTTTCTAGAGCTACGGGGTCAGACATTTATAAGACCAGATTGGATAATATGTATTGGAATGTTTTGGAAGAGACAAGGATAAGACATGAAATGGAACCAATAGCATAGGATTCCACAGGTGGGACCTCATGTTTGCTACATGTTGTACAGTGGGTGTAGGCTTGGCTATAGGATGGTGGGCGAGAGGGATCTTGTCCCTGTAAAGCCCCAACACACTGCAAGCGACTAGCAGCAACAATTGAAAGTCAATGTGGTTCAGCGACTTGAAGCGATGACGGTTGGCATAGCATTGGAATGGTTGGCCACGCGAAGTGGGCGGGTACGGAGTTAAAAGTCTCAGCTTCAGGCAGAAGGATACCTAGGCAACTAGGACCTAAAATGTAAACAAGCAACCAATTTTTAGCTACAAACACTTACTTACATTTACACTAAGTATTGCCACACACTGTGGCGCAGTGGGTAGAAAAGGGGCAACAGGTGATGGAGAAGTTACTGGTCCCTGAGCAAGACACCCCATGGTTGGATTGCATGGCTGACATAACTGTGTATGTGGGTGAATGTGAGGCTATACTGTAAAGTGCTTTGAGTGGCCGGAAGGTTGGAAAAGCGCAATATAAAATGCAGTCCATTTACCACATGCAGTACCATGCATGTGCGGCCCGGATGGTCAGGGAATTTCATCCCCTGCTCAGGAAGCAATTACTCTGCTATATCTTTACATAGAATAGTTGTTTGCCGCTATATTAATGCTTAAAATACTGTATCTTATTGCTAAAGAGTGTTTACACTCATACTGTTTGGGCACCATATTGTTAGTATAGAGTTGCAGAAGGTATCCATATCACCTGGCGACATGGTTGACCACTGGAGCAAAGTTGGTTGGCCCATACAGCTGAACTGTCTTCAGACTCTGGTGGTAGGCCTCTAGGATCCCTTCAATGCCATTACAGTACGGGTTTTCCATGTTACCATTCTGTGAAAGAGTAAAAAATAAAACAGGTCCTCAGGTTCAAAGCCGCTGCATGTTTCGAGACAATGCTCACTGTACGTAGATGTAATCACACAATGGGACAACAAAATAAGGGTAGGCGTCATCAGAGACATTATAGACGAGACAGACAGTTTCAAGGAATCTGAAAGAACTACGGAGGAATCCGCAATGCCCAATATGGCAGTTGGAAGAAAAGAGCCAATTGTCTGCTTAATAAGAAGAGGCAAGGCTTAACCTATTTAGCCAATCATGCGGTTGCACTGATGCAAGCAAACTGCATCCACAGCGGGAGTATAACCTGTGGGATGAAATTACTTTTTAAACCGTATTTTGTGGCAAAGTCACCAAATATTTAAGGTTGTTTTTATCAGATTTGAGTTTTTTATGTCCCTGCGACCATTGATAGTGCAGTTTTTTCTCTCTCCCCATTCATTTAGATAAGGCCTTTCTAATGACGACTGCCCGACGGCGTCGGCAAGATGCCATCGTGCCAGACCTGCTTATTAGGGACTCTGTGGCATCACACCCACCAATGGAAACTCATGGGAGACTCGGCCATCGGGGGGCAGTTTGGCCCCGAACCCCAGGGCAGGAAACATCTTATCGCTGTCGTAGTCCTGAATGATCTCCCCAACGGCCTTCAGGGCCATTGCATAGGCGTTGAGCTGGTAGGGGTTCATGTAGTGCAGGGAGGTGGACTGGGAAGGGTTACCTGTCAGGTGCGGGGAGGGGGGGGAGGGGGGGGGAGGGGGTAGGCAGAGCGCAGAGCATCACCAAAGATATTGGAAAATGGAAAACTTCCGGTCTTTAAAGCCGCGTGGCCACCAAAGCGTTATTTTCAATTGATTCCAATGGGAGGGCCACGTTTTTCCAGGCTTCTGAAAAGGGCAGGAGTGCGGCATGGCGCTGAGTTTTTTCTTCCACGGCAAACGCCGTGTGTTTATTTCACTCACACAACAGAGTTAGAAGATTAAAGATGTATTTACTATTAACACGAATTCATATGAAAAGCCATTATGTCTGGATATTTTGCTGTGCCACTGTCTCCGGGCCAAATGAATGGCATTTAATAAGTGGTATGATTAGATACAAGTGTGGCCTTTTGCACGCTTGGACGTCTGTATGCCAAGGATTACCATATAATCTTGGATGAAATGCTTGAATGTCAATTAGGTAAATTTTAAATGAATGTAGTCTCTAATTATTTAGGATGCAAACTATTTAGGAAAGGGAAGGGATCACTGAATTTAGGGGTGTAACGTGTAGTCAGACTGCAAAAAAATGCCCTATCAAATATAAGTGCACATATATTAGTTATGATCTTACTAATGCTTAGTACAAGCACAACTGGCTGCCAATGCAGCAAGTGAAATTCACTTGAATAAGTGCACATGTACTCACTAGATCAGAAATTAAAAACCAGTCCAAATACATTTTTTAATCTAAAAAGAAGATTATCACACTAAGTTAGATATAGTTTTTGATGCAAACTATTTAGGAAAAGGAAGGGATCACTGAATTTAGGGGTGGAACGTGTAATATCAAACCGCTTCGGTACAGACATTACGATTCCAAGCAACCAGTGCAGTACGGTATAGTACGAAGATAGCTGAGCCCGAATTCCACACTGAGCATTTAAACTGTATGCCTCGGCTCAAGATGTAGGGTTGTAGACCCGCCTGCTTCGTTTCAAACAGCTGTGTGGGAAAATGCTGGTGGAGTGTTCGATCGGACTAGCGCGGTGTATCTGCGTTGTTCTACAGTAACCCCTGTTGCACAATGCACGCGGAACTAAACCGTGATGTCTAAACCGCGGGGTGAACTGCACCGGGACTGCAGTGTACTGTTACGCCCCTGGTATTTGCGTGTGAACCTTTCCAGTTCCTTGCATGCATGTGGCCGTTACTCCAGGGATCACTCACCATTAGATGCTGTGAAATCGATGGCCACAGTGAAATTGATTTGGGTCCTAGAATGGAGAGCAAAAAGGTAAAAATCAAGTCAAACCCACTGTAGATCATTCACATGCAATGTATTTTTTATTATTTATTTGTAAGCACTTAAGATAATGACGCCTTCAAAAACAAAATGTTTTTGGGTTTTACAAGAAAAATTTACAATTTACAAGAAAAACCAAATCTACCATCAAACTCAAGCTCATGAACACTTAATTATATAAAGACTTCTATACTTGTGCTATACTCGATTAAAGCGATTTTCACTAGCGTCCTATTATTCCAGGTGGGAGGTGGCGGTGGTGCGGGCTAGCTGGAGAACAGGCTATAGACACGCTAATGCTAATGCCGAGCCAGGAACAAGCAATTAGACTGATGGAGCACTTAAGAGCAAATCATAATCCAATTTTCTCAGCAGAAGAAGCACTGTGCCTTCTCCCTGCTAATTTGCGACGGCGGAGGGTGAATGAACCCCTTGGGGGAGGTAAAGGGAAGGAGAAGACTGCTAGACAACCCCATGTCAGCCATGTCGGCCTGAAAGAGGAGGAGCAGGTCAAAACAAGTCGAGTCAAAAGATTCACGGTGACCTTTCATGGCGGAGGGAAAGACGTGTGTCACATGTCCGACCTTCATGTTAATTAGCTGATGAATGAATGAATGCATGCATATGAACAAGGGCAATCTTGGGCCAATATACAATAGATAGGCCTGAATGGGTGATTATGTTTTTCCTTAAATGGGAAGGCTGGCAGAGAAGGGAATGAGAAACCACTGGACAACATCTTTTGAGTTCAAAATATGATATTTCTAGTACGAATCCATTATTGTACATTATTGAAAAAAAACAAGCTTTTACCTTTGGACAGTAAAATCCACACAAGCATTCCTGTTGGTTATTCATTGGGATTACTTTTAGTAGCTGTTCAGATTGGTTTTATGGCAGGGTTAGTTATTTGCGAGCAGTGTTGGGCAGTAACTAGTTACTACTAACTAGGGAAGTGACTAGTAACTAGTTACTGTAATATTATTACTTTTTTGTAACTAATTACTCTTTCCAAATTGTTAATACTATTACAATTACTAATCTATGTAATGCTGCATTACTGCGTTGCAAGAACTGGATTTATGCTCCAAGCAAATTTATGTTGAACCAACCTGTCAATCATCTGGTTTGAGAGGCTGCGATGTTTTCACTTCAGCTGATTGTTGACTCCTAAGGTTCATTATTGTTCCAATAAAGAGGATTCACTTCTAAAATGAGCTGCCTGCACCGAATGTCATTTTTCAGAAGGGGTGAGACAGGGTAGTGATGTGAAAGTAATATAGTAATGTAATGTAACTAATTACTTTTAATACACAGTAATAAGTATTAACATTCCTGAGTAACTTGCCCAACACTGTTCTCCAGCATGCTTGCTAACTTTGAGCACCACACATTGAAATGCATTGCTCCCAATTTGTTTTTGCTCCAATCAATGGATCCAGGGCTGTGTAGAAGTACTGGAGTATTTTTCCAGCACACACAGAAAATGGTAAGATAGCGCAACGTTAGCAGACATTTGGTGAATTTGACAAAAATGATGTTATCCTACAATCAGTTTACAATAACTGACCAGTGTCATATATTATTATATGACACTGTACTGTTATCTGACTATACAGTCTATCTACTGTATGATTCCCCCTGGTCAAAAGGCAGTGGGAGCTGCAGGAGACATCAGTGTGTGTGTTTAAATGTACATGTGTTTAAATGACATTTACATTGCATTCTGTTGTATTGCTTACTTCTCCATTTTGTCTTGATGTTATTGATTCTGATGACTGGTCACTGAGAGCTGCCAAACTAAATGTTGCTGTATACCTATAATGACGAAGGGTCGTCATCTTCTCTGTGCTCGTGCGTGCGTGCGTGTGTGTGCGTGCGTGCGTGCGCATGTGTTTGTGAGTGTGTGTTCGGCTCACTTTATTAAAAAGTGGCCTAAAAATATGCCAATTGGTGAAAATAAATGTATGGACTCCAAGCACTATTGTCACTTATGGGTGAATGCTTGTAAAAAAAAGTCCCATGTGCATTTTTTTATTAATTTTTCCTTGTGATTCTTCCTCATCTTCATCTTCCTCAACGTATAAATTATACTCCAACATCAGCGGAACAGACAGCCTTTTTCTGTCAAGAGATTGAATTCATCATGCTGTAACGGAGTGTTTGTAGAGTCCATCGCTTCTTGCATGGATATTAAAATTGCCAGTTTATCACATGCATTTTTACTCAATTAGGGATCTCCTAATTAGATGAAGATGCCTTGAAGGCCATGAAGGAGGATATGTGTATATAGGTGGGAGGTGTGGGAAGGGGGGCGGGGGGAGCTGGGGGCAGAGGGGAATATTGTTTTTGTGGTGGTAAATCAGAGCTAGTGTATTGGAGCTGAGGTCTAATCAATTTACTGTGTGATCGTCTTGCACCTGGTTTCAGTCTCTCTCTCTCTCTCTCTCTCTCTCTCTCTCTCTCTCTCTCTCTCTCTCTCTCACACCTACACACAATTGATTCTCCAACCAATACAGTGAAATATGAGGGAGTGATTAAATTCAATTTAAATTCCCATACAGTCCAATCGTAACCTCACTTGACAACATGCACATCAATGCATCACGTCTGCATCAAATTGTAACCTGATGCAGGCACTGATCCTAGGATAGTATACGTCTGCTGGTCTACCCAGCCACCCAACAGTGAAGATGTTAGCACCCACCATTCATAATGACAGCTTCCATCTGTACCACAAAGCAACACTGCTCCTGTTGTTGTCCAAATGCATTTAAACATGGATCAATAACAATAGCTTTTTTTTTCTATTCATACTGCTGGTTACCCAGCTTGCTGCATCAGGCACCATTACCATTTTACCATTTCTTCTTGAGCTCCCTCTGTGATTTGCGAGAGCTGAAATGGTGGCAATGTTCCCCCTGCTATGACGTGTTATAGATTACCATTGCCAGCATAGGGGCTACCATCCTACTTTCATCACAGCCCTTTTATCTATCAGGACATCAGGAACCAGCATGATCGAGAAGGTTCCTTGATGTGACTACGGTGTTCAAATGAAATAAAGGGCTTTGGAGGCAGGTGGCAAACACTGTAACTCTCCCACGGTTTGCTAGAGGTTCAGAGAGTTAAAACTTCACAATTTCAAGTGACTTTGGGAACACACTGATGTAAATGACATTGATTTTCCTGTTGGGCATCTCAAGGTGAATGGGGCTGTGGCATTAGAGTTTGCCATATTTGCATACAAGAGAAACTTAAATAATACTCAGTGAGTGCTAAAAACAAAGTTACTGATGAGTAGCAAAACCTCGAGGTCATTGTATCATCGATCAACTGAAGCCAAACTGTCAACTGTCAAACTGTCAACAAAGGCTTGTCAAAATTGTCAGCAAGAATCTACAAATCCCCTGAGACCCCCCTGAGGCCCCCCAACCTCCTGTGAAAGGAGGTCAGTTTATTATAATGTATGGCTCTACATACTGTACATTTAAATCACCCATGTGTTGCAACTTAGAAGGAATTCAAGCAAATGCTGTCCAACATTGGTTGACTGATTTCTGATGTCTGTCGGACAATGAGTGAATGGTCTAGCGGTGTTTGTGTCAAGGCCTCATTTAAACTCACCCTCCCTTAATATAATCCAGGAAAGTGCACTCCGACTCAGCAGAGAAAGAGAGCAGGGTCACCTGAGATAAATAATGGGGAGGGGGAGAGAGAGAGAGAGAGAGAGAGAGAGAGAGAGAGAGAGAGACAATTCACAGGATGGTATTAATGCTCTCCTCTCCAGCAGGCAAACATCCATCAGTGTGCAGCCTTGTTTCTGCAGAGGCCTTACTAATAACATCCAATAACATCAGTGAAATAATATGTGGACTGTGGCCAACTGCTTTCTGCTGAAGGATGGGTTCATTTACAATGTTGACGGCCTACATACTGTAGAAGAAGAGTGGTGCGCATTTGTACACATTACTGGTTAAGAAGTGCCAAAGGTGGCACCCGGGTGGTGTCTCAATTGGTCCTTAGCTCACGTTTAGCCGCCGTGTGTCAGATTGCGCTATGCGACCTACCCATCCTAATGCTGTAACCACGGCAGTGGTAGAGCGGGGCGATAGGAGATCAAGAACTCACTGGTTCAAACCCTGCTAACTCCTCACTAAGTGTCGAGGTGTCCTTGAGCAAGGCACAAAGCCCTAACTGCTTATGGTGGTCAGGTGTATCTTTGCAGGGCTGACATTGCCGTGTGTGTGAATGGGTGAATGTGAGGCAAATAATGTAAAGCGCCTTTGATATATAAATGCAGTCCATTTACTAATAAATCCATTGCTATACCAATATAATACATATAGAAAATGAGGCATTGTTAGCTAGCCAATTCATACTTATATATAGATTCCACTGAGTTAGAATGCTGACTTAGCAATGCTCTGTCTTCCATCTATTGTCTATCAGAAGCGTTTAACGGTTCTGTGGGTATGATTTAATAAGAGCTATGCATTTAGTGAATGTCTTGCCATAGACATCCATCAATTATCAGTGAGTGAAATGCTCTGTGAGAATTTCTGCGCTAGTTGATAGTCGATAAGGTTTTTTTCGGTGCCCGAAATAACTCTGACCAATCAATCACGGCCTCTCTTCCCCGCGTGGCTCGGCTACCTCACAGTACTTTACCTGTCAATCACATGAATGAGCACACACATGGCTACAACAGTTGCTTTGAATTGCAACAGACCAACAGTCTTTGGGTTGTTGATTTTCAAAGTTGTACACACTTTTATTTTTAGCTAGAGCCAGTGGCTAACCTCAAATCCTACCTTTACTTGAAGGATACATTATTAAGGACATGTTTCATTTTGATTAAATTAATTATATATAAGATGGTAAATAGGACGGGTGGAGAAGTGCGGTACTCACTGTTCCAGAGTTGACATATTTCTTTTTCTTAATTTTTTTTTTGGAATTAATCACCTATAGAGAATAGACAAATATAAAATAAATCACCTATGACAATAGATAAATATATATTACTGTAATGTGTAATCTTCCAAGACAAAATATTTGATCAAATTCTTTTTCTAGCATAGCATTTTCAAAATAATAAGATTGGTGTGTTTGGGTTTCACAGCATTCTTATATTTAGACTTATTCTTCTTAGACCTCTGAGAGGCAATCTGTTTTTGATTTTAAAACAAACCAAATAGCTTTTAAACATTAAACATATCTGGAAGATGGCCATATATTTCTATATCTATGGCAAAGATACAGTATGTGGCCAAGTAGACGGCTGTTTATAGACTACTGAATGCAAAAAAAGCATAAAGCAGACATTTCCTCACAGCTCTGCCAAGACATGGATATTTCACTGGCACCTACAGTACATTGTACATTTTTATCATGATAGAAATGTTTATAACCTTACAGAAAAACATTAATTACACGTTTGTGTGTTTTTTCTGTAAGGAACCTTTCTGGCAACCCACAAAGTGTAGATGTACAATTTCAATAGATAATGTTAATACTGTAAATATACTCGTACTTTTTGTTTTAACATTACACACAATAAATACATTTGTAAACCCAAGCGATATATCATAAAGACTGGTGTTTGTTTTACATTTGCATGCCATTTGTTTACAGAATACTATCTAATCTACACACATACCAACATGAGGAATATAGATTTATAGAGCATAACAGTATAAGCAAACACATGCATTATTTGATTGAAGGAATAGTCTTTCTGGAGAAAGCTTGTTGATGTTTGAACTCAATCAAAACATAAACACCTTTCCCTTCAATGCCATAGGATGCTCACGCAGAAGATTCAGCCCACACATTGTAAATGCATTGCCTAGGCTAGCATAGTGTTGTGTGGTGTGGTCTGCACCACTTTGCTTGTGTTCCCATTTACAGAATGTGTAGTAACGCCAGAACATTTTTTAAGCACACACAAAGAACGGGCAGTTAGCGTTAGCGTATATTTTCGCTGAATTTGGCAAAAAGTGAATTATTTTAAAATCGCGAAACTTTAAAGACAATAAACCCCAATAAAAAAATGTATTCATTAACTTCATAAAATTACATTTTTGGTAGTTTATCTGACCCTTTTTGTGCTAAAACAAATGACGATTTTGACACAGAACTCCCATTTTGTTTGAGAATGTCCAATCTATTTTACATTGGCTGTAAATACGGCAATCGGTGCGTGTGGGTGTTGAAGCAGCATGCTGTCAAACAGATGCCGACTGTAGGCACAGCAAGCTGCTAACAAAGGCATGCTATTCACACTCCAGAGGAGGAAGACGAGGAAGGGTGAATAAACATGGCCATTTACCCTTCCTCACCCTGCATTATTGCACACGTACAGTAGAACATTTAAAGAGAACAATGTACCTATAGTACACCCACGCACGCACACACACACACATGCACACATGCACGCAGTTCACAATTAACTAAGTAGAAAGTTTGATAATCAATGTGACTCCCACTTTGGCCATTTCTATGAAAAAGAGAACCTTAAAACGCACCGAATCACACTGACTTCATCAGTACGCATCAGCCAGTGGACAAGAGCCAAATGTCAATCTTGAGACAAAAGATGGCTCAGCTTATTACCTCGCTTCTTTGTGGCGACTAGAAAGCGACAGCAGCTAATTCAACATGGAGGGAAGGCAATTTGTCTGACACGCTGAACAACCTGCTGGTGCAAATACTAAAGGGCCTCTCAGCCACAACGTTGGGCACAGCCTAATCAACATTGCCGTATAATGGGCCACCGACGTATTAAAGGTGTAGGCAGCGATCGTAAGCTAATACCCAAAAAAGAATCAAGTGGTTCAACACAGCCCTGGCTGTGTAAATGGGAACACCAACAAAGTGGTGCAGACCGCACCGCAAAACACTATCCCATGCGTGCCCAAATTGGGGGGGGAGGGCAAAGTTTCTGAAAAAGCTGTTTTGATCTAGTTCCTTCTCCAGCATCTCTGACTACACCTTTAATGACGGGCCGAATCTATTTGATGGCTTCAGGCCACGTACCCATGGGGGGAGTGCCCATTGGCTGTGCTGTACTCTTTTGAAATTCAACTGTAACTGCCATTTTTCTAAACTATTTCTGCCAGCGTATACTCATTTCATATTTAATTGAAAAAATGAACACAATTCTGCCCTGATCTGATCTATGTTGCCATTTTCAAACCCTTTTGTTTTGCCTTAATCAATACAATTTGCTAAGGGCACATGCAAGAGATGGAATTTAGATTGCACATTGAGGGAGATGAGATATGTGCCATTAAAAGTCACAGTCAGCAGGAATAGAAATAATCTACAGTAAATCCCCTAAATGTTTCCTTGTTAATCTTGTTTAATGTTGCTGCAAATAGCTCAATTTCTATGGGTGTCAGCATCCAGGTGATAAAAGTGTCAAAACAAATCCTGGGATTTGAAAAGGCAACATTAATGGGGAACTCTTCTGTTTGACACAAATCCGCATGGGAGCCACTGAGAATACAGCACAGAGCAAATGACCTTTAGAACAAAAAGGAATTATGAATACATATAATACATTTGTTGGAAGTTGCTCCAGTGCCAATATGGATTTTCTAATCCACCGAATAAACGTGCAAGCTGCAGAACTAGATGACATCCATAGAGATGTGAAAATGTCATTGTGGGGGAAATACAGTCAATATATAGGGACAAGCCCGTGATATAGTATAGCATTTTTGAGAATTGATATCCACACTCCTGACCTTTCCAAAAATGTGTGAGATACTTACCTCATAGATGTTAAACTGACTCTGCCCGCGGGCAAGCTCTCGGTAGCTTGTCGTAAACTCTCCAATGAAGTCATGGCTGTAAGTAAGACGCAAGGAAACGGAACAAATGTGGAACGATGTGAAATAAGAAACAATATCTGAAGAACAACACAGCAGACGCACTCAGATGGAACATCAATTATTTCCCTCGGTGAATGTAAAACCCCCCCCAAAAAAGTCACTGTTTATTTCATGAAGCATCTGGAAAAAGCACAGAAATCTGTGCTGTAAGCTGTTTGCATGTAAGCTTTCCATCACACTCATTAGCATCATAGCCTGAGCTCAACTGGCGGTCAAACTCACCTGCCGTCTCTGTCCCAGTCATACACCTCTACCTTGATAGTTCTAGAGCACACACACACAAACACACAAACACAGTACACAGAGTATACATCTGTTAGAGATACATGCAGGTATAATCTGACATTGTCAAAGAAGTGTGTTATATTGTTATATACACAAGGAGGTTGGGCGGAGTAAAGCTAGAACTAAACCAAGGCGTGGTCTAGCAACTGGGCGTCTTCTAGCGACAGCCTATTTACAACTTCTGTTGTTGCGATTGTACGTGTTCCACGCACATGCGCATGCTCGTGCGAAGACGCGCTTTCAGCTACCTTCTGAGTCTGCGCAGGCATCCCAGAAAACAGCAACAAGGAAGTTGTGGGACTATTAGTGACAACACTGATGCAAAAATCTAGTAGCCTAGTGCACAACCACAATCCTGCTTGACTTCGCAATGCATTTCAATGTGTGGGGCGGCTTCGCGAAGGGATATTGTTTTGATTTGAGCTTGAAATTAGCAAGCATTCTCAAGAAAGATTAACTCTGCCTTTAGGCTGTTCAATAGCCTAATAATGATCTAGAGAGCTACTCACAGTATCAGACCATCACTGTTAACACTTCCCAATTGAGCATGACCAGATCTAACCTGATGTGCAAGATGGATTGTTAGTCACACGTCCATCTGGGGCAATGGTCTGCAACCTTTACTATCAAAAGAGCCATTTGACGCCCATAACATTTGATAATTATCTGTCTGGAGCCGCAGAAACAAATTATATGATGTTAGTCTATAAGCATTCTTAGTAGACCTGAATTGCTTTCCCGCAAAGATAAAAAAATTTAAAAAATAAAGCACTTAAATCCTAATTTCTGGTGACTTTAACAGAATATACAAAATACTACTGTGCACTCACAATGTTGAATGATGAAACCAGAGGACACAGACTGGCAATACAAAATATCATTTGAACTATTTTGTTGGGGGGAAGGGGGACAAGAGCCGCATGCAGACCCCTGATCTGGGGTAACCTGACACCCCAGGTGGGTTGTTAGTCACACGTCCATCTGGAGAGCCATCCGTTGACCCTGTTTGAAAAGGACAGGCACTCAAAAAGTACTTTTTGATTGGATGAGCCATCTGGTCGTTTTTGCTGTTGGCACCATGGTCAGCACACCTAAACCAACCCCACATACTGTAGCTATTATGGGTGTAAGAAAATATTGAGCATCGCGATATTATGTTGCGCGATATTGTATAAATTCTCTTAAACACTATTGAGAAAAAAAAACCTATTCACGAAGTGAATGTTCATCTCATGTACAGTACTGTATGCAAGGCTGGAAATACATGATCTGATTGAGTCATCCCTTCAAAAATAAATCCACTTATAAATTATCGCAACCCTGGGGCAGGTGATTATAATGTCTTCCACAAATGCTTCACACAAAATTTAGAAAAATGATTGAGGTCTGACCACACTAGTAATGAGGAAAAATAATGACAGGGCACAGCAACAAGCTCATTAGCCTTGCCACGGCATTTAAACTTAACAACGGACCTCGATGACAGGAAAGCTGTGCTATTAAAATATTTGTGCTTTTGAGTTTTCAGGTTGTTGTAAAACATGTAAGACATGTAATTTTGTAATACAATTGCCAGATGTATTTTGATATCTCTTTGATCTGGATATCATGAATTGTCACATCTTTCAGCATACAAATATGAGTTGTGTGTAAGACTTATTCTGGAGAGAACCCCACTTGTAATAAACCTAGGTTTGGACTTTTCTGCAAGCAGCTGGTTCTATCTTGGGAGAGGAACTAAATCAGGTGCCCCTCTCCCACCAAATAAATAAATGAATAAATAAAACAATAAAAATCTTTGCAACAGAAACAGAAATGCAAACTTCAGTTCAAAAGAACGTCATGAAATGACATATTGACTGCAGCCTTGCAGCAAAAACAATTTCCCTGCAGATTGTGTCGACGGGAGGAAACCTCTTGGAAATGCATTCCTAACTGGCATTTGATGTCACTTCCCTCTTCTCCACTACCTCTAAAGCATTCTTGATATCCTACCGAGATCCAAAAGCACAAATAAGCAAGAGGCACATCAGAGCATTGAGCACCGAGTCACTGAGGAGTTGAGAGTTGTCTGAAATATGCCTCTATCCTCCTACCTGGCCCATGTATCTCCATAGTGACAGTTTGTTCCTTGTGGCTTATGTGTTATCAACGCCTAGGTGGCAGAATTATACCTCTGCCATTGTGGCGAGAGAATTAGGTCGAGGCTACAGTGACAGAGAATGACAGAGAGAGAGAGAGAGAGAGAGAGAGAGAGAGAGAGAGAGAGAGAGAGAGAGAGAGAGAGAGAAGAGAGAGAGAGAGTTTAATGTGATAATCATGGATTGTTGTGACGTAAAGTATGTTCACGTTAATCCAAGCTTCAGCAGGTATAGGATTGGCAATTACACTTGGACAAATTTCATGAATTGAAAAGAGTTAAGGTGATGCTGGATTCATGGGATATTTGTGTGTGCGCGTGTGTGTATATATATATATACAGTATATACTGTATATATTAGGGCTGTCAATTGCTATTCATATTCCCAAGCTCCAGCCCTTACAGTAAGAGCAAGTTATTTCCTCCACGCCACAGAGGTATATCTAAAAATGTAAGAAATAATATATTTTAAAATAAATTATTATGATATTTCATCGAAATATCATGTAAAAACCTGAATCAAAACTACAAATGAACAGGCTTTGACTTGGGAGTGGAATAAATCATTGTTTTACTTCAACCATCAATGAATATTACTGAAAGGGACATTTATTGAAAGATGAATACGTTGAAAGAGTGAGAGTGTGAGTTGGAAAGTCAAGGACAGAAAGCAGGCAGTAAAGAAAATGAAACATGATAGCAAATGTGCCCTTCGGCCGCTCGTCAGTCCCTCTTTGGAGAATCAAAACGCTTTTCTACCCAACTGACCCAAAGAGACAAAGTGCCACCCCATGTTAATAGCCAGTATGTGTCTGGAAGGCAGCTGTCATCGTGAATTAGCAAAGTATTCACCGACACGTTACTTCAATTCACTGTATCATAAAATGTACCATTGCATGCTTGAGTAGTCCTGTGAAATCCCAAAACAATATGCACTCCAAAACCTAATCTCAGGCAGATATCTCCTACTATTCTAAGGCGGTGGACATGACTCATTCTCCGTAATGGAGGCACATATTGCATGTTGCTAAGGCAAAAAGAGACAGCATTTGACATAATTTTCCAGCCTCATTTAGACAGTGCTGTCTGTGATCTTTAGCCAAGGCTGGAAATAGACACGCGAGTCACTCAGCCTTGCATGTTAATGAGGGAAGTGAATCTTTTGATGCTTCTAATACACCATCTGCATATAAACAGATATAAGCCACCTACACAGGCAAGAGGAACAGACAATGTTCAGAAACGCAGAGTTATTGGTGATGACGATGAGTGAGTGTGTGTGTTTATGTTTGGCTAGCTAACTTAGTAGCTAACATAGCTAACATAGCTAACATAGTACGTCGACTTATCGACACACACGATGCCAACAGTGCTAGCTAACAGCATCCCTGCCACACACACACACACACACACACACACACACACACACACACACACACACACACACACACACACACACAATGCCAACAGTGCTAGCTAACAGCATTCCTGCCACACACACACACAACAGCTACAGTAGCAACAGTAGCTGTGATCAGCGTGCCAGATTGTCTTGGTGTCTTATAAATGGTGCATGTTCCAGTGTAACATACCGGATGCATGTGTTATAGTCAGTGTTTGGCAAGTTACTCAGGAATTGGAGGAACTATTTACTTATTACTCCTTCATGAAGTAATTTTGCTTTACTGGGTATTAAAAGTAATTAGTTACGTTAGTCGTTATATTACTATATTACTTTCACAATCATTACGCTGCCTCACCCCTTTTGAAAAATGTCAACCTGTGTAGCCAGCTCATTTTAAAATTGAATCCTCTTCATTGGAACAATCATGAACCTTATGAGTCAACAATCATCCAAAGTGAAAACATTGCAGCCTCTCAAACCAGACCAGCCTACACTAAGTTTGCTATAAGATCAGATATCTCGTTCTTGTAACGCAGTAACTATTACTGTTACGTGGGTTAGTAAATGTAATAATATTACTGTTTTGGAAATAGTTAATAGTTACACTACTAGTTACTTAAAAAAGTAATAATATTACAGTAACTAGTTACTGTAACACTGGTTATAGTATGCAAATGTGGTGCGCAGCGGTTCACGTGATTTGCTCAAAAGTGCTTTCAGAGCAGAAGTGGCGACCTCAGGGGCAAGTTATTTTGATCTTTTTCTTAAAAGAAGTTCTGTGACAACATGCAATTTGGCACATCCAAACGTATAAGCCAGTAATAGTGAATGGAAATATTAAATACAGTATAAAGCTCATAGAGCATTAGCCCAATGGCGTTGGAGGCTTAAAGAAACTGGAGCCCCAACCTAAGAGCTACTGTATCTGACATCAGCAAAGTAGACAATACTGTCCCTAGAAAAAAGTCAAACCTGGTT
This sequence comes from Forbesichthys agassizii, assembly GCA_026546735.1. Taxonomy (NCBI): domain Eukaryota; kingdom Metazoa; phylum Chordata; class Actinopteri; order Percopsiformes; family Amblyopsidae; genus Forbesichthys; species Forbesichthys agassizii. Next base: position 14,549 of record JAODLL010002877.1, on the reverse strand, counting down.
TTGAATCGTATTTTTCTTAGAATATGTAATCAAAAATAAAAATATATAATTACAACTTTAACTATTACATTTTCGCAAAATATATTATTGGCAGTAACCATAGGCATAGGTTTTGGTGTGGGCAATAGGGGTATGTCCCTACAAGGTTTTGGTGGACTGGTTTGTATTCTCATTGAAGTGAAGTCATATTGGATGTTAGTACAGTATATTTCAGTGACGTTTATTTGGTTTTATTGTTCTACGGGTTAATCATTGGTGGAAGACAATAAAATGGCACGTTTGATTCACCAGCATATACAACATAATAATAATACATATAATCATTCAAATCACGTGAACGTATTTGGGCACCCCAAACAGACACCCAAGCGAAAGCTTTATGTTATGCTTGAGCTATTAAAAAGAAGTGTGTTTCAAAGATGGCCGCCCTCCTCGTTGCAGAGGCTGCTTGTCTTCTGGTGTCGTGGCTCAGAAGGCTGGCTAACCACATGATTAAATGGTACTTGTTGTTTTCACCATGTGCACACACGCACACACACACACACACACACACACACACACACACACACACTTTGTTGTGTTTATATGACATGCTGTATTTCCAGACTTGATTTCATCAGATCCCTGTCACATTTGGTTACACCCAGATAATGTGTTAGTGTGTTGTGTGTGTGCCTTTCATAACACGGGGATATTTCAGGAAATGTCCTCGATTTACAGTTTAGCCCCTTGCCTTTGATTGTCTGTGACTGGTGTGTGTTTACATATGTAAGCATGTGTGTATTTGCTTGCATTTAGTCACCTCTTTCTCTCTCTCTCTCTCTCTCTCTCTCTCTCTCTCTCTCTCTCTCTCTCTCTCTCTCTCTCTCTCGCTTGCTGTGTCTCTCCATACAGAGAAGAAATACAACGTGTCCATGGCCGATCCGGCACCGGACACGTCTCCGGCCACCTAGATTGCCACGCGTGCCGCTCGTCTCTTCTCCGCGTCCTTGTCTTGCCTGTTTGTTGTCTTCGATTCGATGCAGGTTCCAGCGATCATACCTTGCCTGTTACCCCGACCGCCGCGCTACTCATCGCTGCAGGCCCACCTGCTTCTCTACCTGCCTGCCTGCTGCTCTACCTGCCTGCAGTCCTGTCTCCCGCCACAACCGACCAGCCAGCTGGCGTGCCGACACTCCCGCCCCGCCGGCCTCCTAGCCCTAACCTCAGCTTGTCCAGAACCCTGAATAAAGCTCCCTGTTATTTGTTAACCTGTCGGTTCCTGCCTCTACTTCCTGCACTTGGGTCTCCAACCCCCCCCCCCCACCCCCCACCCCCACCCCACCCCGCACCTGACACAATGTAAGTCCCAAATTGAGTTCTTCCTACCCATTCTGGTGGACTGATGTTTGTGTGAAGTACAAATGAAAGGACTTTCATAGCTATAACACGGACACTTACTACACAAATGAAGATTAAAGTGCTACTCCGGCTGCTCAAACACCCAATACCACACCGCCAATCAACACATATCAGTTCACACTCCCATCGCCATAAAAGCAATATCGTTCTGAAATGATCTCCTAAAAAGGGTTTGTGTTGACATGTGAGGACCTGAAGGAGAACAGACAGCTAAGAGCTAAAGAGCTAGTAATCAATAAATCAGAGGTTCTCTAAGTGCATTGCTGCTACTTTAAATGTATGCAATAATAAGGACAGAAAGCAGGCCCTTTTATTTATTTATTTATTTTTAAAACTGGCATTGATTTCCGTTGGTTTAGGTGTCCGTGTTTGGGCGCCAAAGGCATTCTGGGAAAGGCTACGGAGGGACAAACCGTCAATAGTAATCCATAAAGGTGACAGCTAGGCCGCTGTAAATGCTAAACCTACCGGTCAGGCATTGTGTATCATTGTGTGTGTGTGTGTGTGTGTGTGTGTGGTGGGGAGTGCCGCTGGATGATTTCGGTGGTCAGCAGATTATATTATTATTATTATTATTAATAATAATTATTTATAAATATAAAATGTGTTTATTAACACATTACATTATAAGCTTTATGTTATGCTATTAAAAAGAAGTGTGTTTCAAAAGAAGGTTTGCTAACCACTTGATTAAATGGTATTTATTTTCACCATGTGACACCTACCCCCCGCCCCCCCCCCCCCCGCCCCAGAAGAACACAAGCACCTACCTGTCAAAGTCTCCGTTGCAGAGAGCTCGTACTGGAATAGTGAAAGACTGCCACACAGGATTTAAGGTGTTCTTCACTACCTCGGTTTTATGGCAGATCGTAAACCTTGAGGGAGAGATGGGGGTGTAAAGAGAGATACTATCTGAAAAACTGTACTTAATTATCATTGGATTAAAACAGGGGAAGGGGGTCTATAATATACTTAGACACATGCAAATGAGAGAGACTGTACTTATTGAAAGGGCTTACAAAAGAAGTCGGACCATTTCTAAGACCACCGTGAAAAATGAAGCGCATTGTACTGTGTTTTGTTTGCTTGTAAACTGAGTACAATTAAATAATTCAATGCAAATTTCAAACCCTTTTCCCTGACTACACGTGTCAATAATTTGCATATGGGTTGCTGTGATAGGCTACCTAACACCGCTTCCCCCATAGCTGAGCAATAGCCGAAAACAGCGCGTTTCCTTGGAAAGCAATACTTATTTTTTATCTTTTTATCCAAATCCATGGGATTATGTGCCGATAAGCTCCTACAGCCACTTAAAGCCCAGTGAGGCCTTGAGCCTATACACCACAGACTCATTTGTACCCTTTATTTAGCACCTACAGCAAATACCTTTATCCATGCATTATCCATCTCCCACCCAGTTCTGTTTAAAACAGAGAGAATCTGGCAGACAGCTAACAAAGCACTTGCTAAAGCCGCTCAGCGTGTACAGGACTAACACTGGCACAATCACACAGACCCCAGAGAGAGTGAAGTGCTTTCTGGGATAGCATGAGATGGGAAGGTGTTATCTTTTCACATCCTGACCGGTTTTTATTTACTTTTTTTTTTCTCCTCCCTGCTGAAAGTAAAAACTTTTTTTTTCCTTCTGCCGTTTATTTTTTTTTGTGCGCTAATTGCTTCCCTAGCCCCATGTACTCCACTGGAGTCGTGTGATTGGTGGGTGTTGTGTTGTTTTTAGCGACACTGCCAACATGCTCACAGATGCCTAGATGTTGCATCTATCCATCCATTTAAGATAGAACTAACTAAGCTACAGCTCCTGGCGCTAACAGTGTCATTGCGATCTCTTCCCTCCGCTTCCAGAAGACATTATTTCTCATTTCCGTCTGAACACTTAAACTACCCCTGTGGAAATGCATCTCCTCCCTCCACCTGCGTCCTGTGTATAACGATATTTTCACATTTCTATCTCTAGTTCTCCTGCAGTACACTATGGCTCCTATGGTAGCCTTCTGCAGTCACCCTGCCAGAATGCCCCTTGAACTCCTCTGATTGTACTTTCACTGTCTCTTAAAGGCAGGGTCGGTCTTTCTTGCTAACTTTGAACTCAAAACAAAACAGTATCGCTCCGCGATTCTCCGTGGTGGCGCCTCACACATCGAAATACGTTGTGAAGCAAAGCATAGTGCTGCGGCTTTGTTGATACGAGCGGTGTTCGCCACTTTGTTTATGTTACTAGGACTGTGTAGAAGTAACATATATTTTTTTCAACCCGCACAGAAAACGATAAGTTAGCAAAAGCGAAGAGATATTTGTTGAAGTTGCCAAAAATTATATTAAATTACAATTAGCTTGCAATAGCTGACTCTACCTTTAAGTGGTCACTTTGATCAGCAACACAAGGTGGTTGGCCAACACAGTGGTCCCTCTGAATATTTCCTCTGACCATTCATTCATAATATGTTATAAGAGACAGTGATTGTAATCTAAGTCAGCGAATATCTCCTCATGGTCCGCTATTGTGTTTCAACACAGCCCTGGCTCTGTGAATGGGAACACAAACAAAGTGGTGCAGACCGCACCATGCAACACTATCCCAGCCCTGGCAATGCCCGTCAAATTTGGGGGGGAAGGGCCGCACCCTATGGCATTGGGTGAATTGTTGAAAAGCCCAACCACAAAAAAACATTCTGGGAAAAAAGTTCCTCTCTACTCTAAACCCAACTTTGAGAACTGATCTAGCGTGATCTGACGTAAACTAAGCTAATGGCAGAGAAGGTGCGATAACAGGGTTATCTCACCCTCCCTGTCTCACCCCGGGAAAAGCTGTGCTTCATCCACAAAACGAAGACTCTTTGACATCACCTACACTACTGAGCCGGGTTTGTGTGTGTATGTGTGTGTGTGTGTGTGTGTGTGTGTGTGGGGGGGGGGGGGGGGGGGGGGTGGGGGGGTAATGTTGGGGGT
>JAODLL010002877.1:0-10168 GCA_026546735.1 Forbesichthys agassizii | reverse complement strand
CCCCCCCCCCCCCCCCCCCCCGTCAGCGTCAGAAGAATACTCACGTTCCGTCTTCGTTGCTTCTGTAGAAGACCATGAAGGGGTCTGATTTGCCGAAGAAGTCCTTCTTATCGAGTTTGTTGGCACAGAACTGCATGGTGGTGCTGTCCTGCAAGGATTGGCGGGGAAGATGTGTGGGAGGGGGGTAAGGGGCGTATTTGTGAGGAGAGGAAGATGATTGGATCATAAGCATTTTGTGGTGAAAGCCTTGAGGATTCTTTACTTCCTGCCATCTTCCTTCATATATAACCTGCTGGGGGAGAGCAGACGGTGGTGCTGTCTCTAGCTGGCATCAAACAGCTGCACACTGCATCATTACGAGGAGCCAACGTTTGCTCTAGAGATGGCACAACATTTTTCTTTTTAAAAGACTCAAATCGTTTTGCTCCGTTCAATGAAAGAATTATGTTTGTTATGGCTATAAGTCCTATAAGTGCGTACGTAAACTGGGCTAGATTTTGCCAAAAGACTCGTTCGCCAAGTTGTTCAGTGCCATTTCCGCTTTCCCAAAACATCACTAGTCCCCACCTGTTCTCGTTTAATAAACTATATGGCGAAGCCGTCATGTCACACTGTAAACGGCTATTTGGAGGCAAACGCCAGCACATTGTAATTTTTGATGTTCATATTAACTTTATTTTTCAGATGTGTTCAGACACAGAATATAGCCTTTTTACTGTAGATCAGCACAAGTTATTCACATGCACCATATTGGCGTAGGCTAATTAAGAGATTCACTGTAGCATCGTAGTAGTCGGTCTTCGGCAGCAGTCACTCTTTCGTTTATACGAGAATGAGGCAACTCCATGTGCAGTGGAGCTTCCACATTCAATGACTCACGACCGACATTCCCCGTTCAATGAATGAGTCATTTGTTGAACAATTGGCTGCTAACGTTTTCTTCCTTGATGTTCAGACTCAACATTAGGTCAGTTCTCCTACAATGAGATGCTGTATGCCCACAGCCTGCTTATAAAAGAATATTGTGTGTGTGTGTGTGTGTGTGTGTGTGTGTGTGTGTGATATGCTGTGGTAATATGCATCTACTGTATCGCAGTGTGTGTATGGCAATCTATTGTGCTTCACTTGCACACTTCAAAAAGAGTTTAAGATGCGTGTGTTCTATCTATCTACAGTATGCCGTGATAATCTATCCTGACTGGATCATTTCATTTCACTGAGATTATAGTCTGGAAACCTTGTTAGCATTAGCTACGCTGGCGGTCCAATCAGGGTGGGGTAGGGAGATGACATTGAAGTCGAGCGTGCTTCGAAATGGTGGTAGAGATAGATCAACAAGACAGTTGTAGCAACGCCGATTGGTTAGACCCTGTCCAAATAGTTTTCCAAATTAACCAGAGGTCTACGCCCAGTAGGAGGCAACGTCTGCAAACACTTCCTAATATTACAGGTTACTAGCCTGACACACCAGATATGTGTGTCTGTAAAGCTAGCAGTGATTTTCGCTCTTGCATGCAGAAGCAACTGCTTATCAACAGATATCGCCAGGTTGCTTGTTGACTCATTAGCCGCTTTTTCTAGCAATTAAAATGTTGAATCAGCAGTGAGAGGTCATAGAATCATCAATCTAGGTTAAGGCTATCAGGCTTTCTTACAGAGTAATATCAACATAAAAAAAAACACAAAAACCTAATAACATTTTTTCCAGCAGCTCAAAACAAGTATGCTGTTACTGTTCGCATTTCAACTTGGTAGACACTGTACTGGATTAAAGACAGTGAGTGAAATGCATGGATCTTTTGACCCAGTGCATCGATGTCTGACATTGAACTGCAGAATGTGTTTCTGTGTATAGACTATAGTGTTGGCTGATCAAGGTAGAGGCTTGTGTTAACTGATGGTTTTTTATCTTCCTGGAATAGTCACTTTTTAAAATCTGCTACGTATTCCGCCTCCAAATCACGGCAAATGTAATAGGCCTATGGATATGAGCCATGTTTGCTCGTCTGTTCTGTTTCCTACATATCGCTTATCTTCTCTTATTCATTTAGCCTACTTATTTATGAATTAACAAAAAGCATAGACTACATTTGATAACGCAAGCACTAGGCTACGCTACAAGATTGTAGTGTCAGTGTTGTGGTTCGTTTTTAGCTGTCAGTAATAGTCCCAAACTTCCTCATTCATGTTTTCTCGGGTGTCCACGCAGACTCACAACGTCGGAAGGTATCTGAAAGAGAAAGTTGTCCTCCCTGAAAGTTCTCCAGACTGATTTTCACAGCGAAGTCAAACTTAAGCTCGCGAGACCAGATCCGGTTACTCCAGGCTAATGACAGGAAATTTCATATTTCTACCATACTATCTACCAATACTAAAATGTATGCTGTCAATTAGTGCTTGTGAAAAGGCACGGCTTGCATGCACAGTCCCCACAGCTTTTATTTCCGCTGTCTCTGTGTGTGTGTGTGTGTGTGTGTGTGTGTGTGTGTGTGTGTGTGTGTGTGTGTACGTGCATTTATGCATGAGCATAATTCATGTTATTTCCAGACCTGTGACTAGCCACTTACCATTTTCCCTGCCATGATTTCATCCGGCTGATCCGACCATGGCTAATTCTAGCATGCGTTACTTCAAGCTACTGTAAATGTCTTCTGACACATGCATGTCGATGCCCTCTGAACGGTATTTGGTTCTTAATGGACACTCTTCCAATAAGTGCAACAAGTTGTCTACTCAGTCAAACAACTCCAATAATAAGAATATTGGTTTGTTTTCACATACATTTAGACCAACCCTACAGAAGCCAATGTATGTAAAGGTAAAGGTGCTTTTATTGTTATTTTATTGAAATGTGTTCTCTGCATTTAACCCATCCCTCAAGGGAGCAGTTGTGTTTCTGATGGGAATACTGTATATATACACACATACATCTACCCGGCTTCATTTCCATCCCCTGCCCACTAAACATTTTGCATCCAGGCTCCCACCAGATGAAAGGAACCTCACAGGAACTGTTGACCGCAACAACAAACTGTGCTTTGAATTACTTGCATTACTTGAACTGGCTATGGCATTGATAGTTGGTACTAGTAATACATTTTTTAGAGAAATACTCGAGTTAGCTTTACAGAACAAATGCTGACTCAGCCCTACTGTGAAGCAAAAAAGAGCTAGCGTAAAGAAGTATCATTAACAACAGTAATAATAAATGAATACACACACACTCACACACACATCAGTAGATTAATTCCCTAATTATGCATGTCTTCTGTGTATCTTCTAATCAGACCAAGCTATACAGTACACATTCCCCTTGTTGTTTAGAATAGAACACAGTGCCTTCAGGGAGACTCAGATATAGTACAGTTGATCACCCGTCCCCCCTCCCCCATCCACCCTATAGAGATTGGGTAGAAGATATCACACTGTGAGTTCATTACATTGGTAGATGAGCCCGTGAATTGCTGCAGGAGCCCTACAGGCCTTCCACTGGACAGCCTGAGGGTTGCTAATGACAACGAAATGAATGCTAAACGCTGCAGCCTGAGGTGCATGTAGAATTGGCAAACAGAGGCGAACGTTTGTGGCAAACGCGTTTGCTTTGAACATGACATATGAACGTTTTCTGTAAACATTCAGAAATTATAAACTTCAGTGTCAATGTGCGTGCGTCGAGAGCTGATTCCCCTTCCGACGTACCTCCTTTGCCTATGGTCGCAAACGGCAAACTCAAAGCAACCCATGACGTCTTATGTGCGTGGAGTAGGTGTCAGGTTGGTGCAACATGCACACAACAAACCTGCAACATGCATGCACATGCCTGCAACATGACTATAACACGCCTGCAACACACGTCTAACACGCCTGCAACACGCTTCTAACACGCCTGCAACACGTCTCTAACACACCTGCAACACGCCTGTAACACGCCTCTAACACGCCTGCAACACGCCTCTAACACGCCTGCAACACGTCTCTAACACACCTGTAACACGCCTCTAACACGCCTGCAACACGCTTCTAACACGCCTGCAACACACATATAACACGCCTCTAACACGCCTGCAACACACTTCTAACACGCCTGCAACACGCCTGTAACACGCCTCTAACACGCCTGCAACACGCCTCTAACACACCTGCAACACGCCTGTAACACGCCTGTAACACGCCTGCAACACGCTTCTAACACGCCTGTAACACGCCTCTAACAAACCTGCTACACGCCTGCAACACGCTTTTAACACGCCTGCAACACACATATAACACGCCTCTAACACACCTGCAACACGCCTGTAACACGCCTGCAACACGCCTGTAACACAGGTCTGAGCATCTGATACATCTCTTGCCCTAAAAAAGCACCTTCAATTTCACACGCTTTTAGACACACTGAGTGAATTTTATATATGTACTGCTCTATTTGCTTTATATATAAGGTATTGTCAGCAATTGAAAGTTTTGTAAGCAAATTCAATAATAAATCTCCTCGCAGAGAAAACATTGCCTCACGAGACCATCCTGATATGTGTTACCACAGCGAAAGTGACTTGAAGACAACTTCAACAACAATGACAGCCATTCATCCAATCAACTGCCAAGTATTTTTTGAAAGGGCTGCCTGCCCTTTTTGAACAGTTTCAATGGACATCTTCCCAGATGGACGTGTGTCTAACAATCATCTGGCATTTCAGGTTAGCATGTAGTGCATGATTTCTCTAACCTGACATGCCAGATGTCCTAGAACGCAGTTGGATTTCCGTTACGCTGCTTTTGGAAGCGTGACAGATAACAACAAACAAACAATTGCTTTGTTTTTAATCAGCCACGAACAGAGATAGCGTTAGCCAACTGAAAACCCAGCTCCTTCCAGTTTTCAACTACAGATTGCATTCTGTGCCGTTTTTAAGTCAGCTCACTGCAGTGCCCAAAAGAGGAACCAATGATACAGAGGGTGTCAGTTACACATTAGGAATCAAGTAAAATAACATGTCTTGGAACTCTATAATGGAAATTCCAATGCTGATTTCTATTCTTGCCTAATACTGTACTGTACCAGCAGATTTAACTAATTAGACCATTGTGAATGAAGGTGTAGCTCGTCAATAAAATCAGCTGCTGTTATGATTGTCTGGAAAACTTTGGAAATTGCTTGAATGGTTGAATTTTTTGTTGATTGCAACTCAACCAAATGGAGTTGAACAGACCTGTATGCAGGTGATTGCATAGTAAATATGCAAATGCTTTTGCCTTCTTAGTCGCTCTAGAGCATGAAGAACATTCAATGCGTACCAACCCCATTGAAACACATTCTACATCTGCACTTACCTGTACATGGGGTCTGTGTTGTCTGCATTTATAGCAACATGATTCATATCAAGACTATAAAACAGACTTTATAGTCTCATTAGCAGGGCAGCAAATGTCAGAATCAGACATTAGGCCTAGGCTATACTTCTTTGGAATTATAGCCTAGGCCTATAATTCCCGCCTTCAAGTGACGTTGCGTGATTGCTTAGTAAGACAACTCGGTGAAAACAAATGTTTTTTTTTTCTATGTGGTCCAAATCCGTGTCAATTAATGCTTCTTGGCATCGCCCGGGAGCTCATCATAATACGAATATATAGCCTAATTCAGCATAGTAAATAAAAATAATTAGAGACTTTGCAAAACCCATGTGAATAGCCTACATGTGAAACACTTTCACCACACCATCGTTTTGGTTGCTAGGCCGCAGCCGTTATTATTAAATGGGCAAGGAGTGCTGCTATCACAATAATACACGCAGGGCGAATATATGAATTCGTACAATTTCAGCCTAGTGTGAATTGATGGCAGTGGATCCTGTCTGTGTGATGTCAAGTTGAATTGCAGCCTGATACATTGGCCACCTGTTCCTGACTGAACGCACAGCAAGGTTCCAGAGGTTAGTAGCCTCCTGTGTTGTCTGTGGATGTTTTGCTTCTCACAGACTATTCCTTTACCCTGCCTTCACACGGACGACAAGCGAGGGAGACAAAGCGGCCGACCGGCTGACATTTTATTTGCACCGGGAGTTCACAGCGACAAGAGAATAGCAGCCGCTGTGAGTAAACTAGGCAGGGGTCTAAAACAGAGTTGAGGGTCTGTTTTATGCAAATATTGAGCGATGGTGCTCGGCGACTACCAATGGGAGAGAGGGCTGAAACAAACCAATCAGATACTGTATATCCAAACAATAAGTTACCACAAGCCAGGAACAGCCAGTGGCATCCTGTAGGGGTTACAGGATGCCACGGTAACCCCTACAGTGGGATCCTGATAGCAGAAGGGGGGGAGGGGGAAGTGGGGGATTAGATGCACATCAGACCAGACAGATGTTATCGGTGTTGTGGATGAGTCACCTGGGTTGAGTGAGTCATCACCTGGGGTTGGATTGAACCCCTTCCACTGATGTGTGGACAACTGGGAGAGGGGCCAGTGTCTGGCCTGGCTGGGCTCTGACAGCTGAGGGCTGACCGGCCGTACAGCGTGTGTCCACTGTCCATTTATTGTGTCAGATGCTGGCCTGGCCACCTGTTACAGCAGCCTGATACCAGCAGTGAGGTCATTTGGCTTGAGATAGAGTTATGAGCGTTTCACTGGTCAGTCTTCTTGCCTGGCCTTGTAAACACACCTTATTGGATGAGACAAATGACTGTCAACCTATTAAATTTGGATTATTACAGATTAAATGCATTTGGATCACAGAGCATGGATCAAATTGGTAGCATATCAGGGCATAAAAAAAAGGAAAAAACATTTAAACAAACACAAACATTAAAAAATGGCTGCATCTATTTGCCGCACTGTTAGGCAATTATCAAATTAAATCTGGGTTGAGCGCTATGTTCTGCTTGGGAACCAACATTTCAACACTGCCATTGCTCCTGGGGAACGCGAGCAGACGCGCACACAGGAAAATCCCATAAACGCGTTTATGGTGATGGAATTTGTTGGGGACATTAAAAATGCATCTGCTCCTGCATCGTTACGGATCCCCCGGCACAAACCACACACACCCTCGTTAGGGTCTCTGATCACAAGCCACTTGCTGAGCGGGCAAATCCCAGTATCAATATTTAAAAAGGGGGGCAGGCAAGGCGGAGACAAATCCTCAGGAGAATAATGATGGAACGGTAAGGAGAGATAAATCTGCTGACAATTTACTGGAGGAGTCAAAGTGGCATTTCTAACCATCAATATGCACATTACACACCTTACTGTATCATATTGAATGAATATTGGAGGAATTGAATGACCTCAGCTCAGGTGCAGAAGTCATTGGTGTTTGTGATGTAATGTTTGCCTCATATACACAGCTTTATTTGTACTTGTGTAAAAGTATGTATGAGTTAGGGCTGGACGATATGGCCAAAATCACAACATCATTTTCTTAATTTCGGTCGATACGATATAATTCCGATGTCGATGTAAACATTATAAGCCTCAGAAAAACTGCTAAGAACACCCACAATTGAGTACTTACAAACTTCAGAAATATGCATTTGCCAAGTCTATGAATTCTCCTCCTATAAAACTATAATAAATTTGAAATAAAAAGGTACAAATAAATGTTCACCGTTTAGCCTTTATACAAACAAGAAATGTAAAATCACAGTTAAATAAACAAACTCAATTGTGTTATTTTCTGTTAGTATTTCCATTTAATTTATGTCCACCAGTAGGTGTCAGTAGCGGTTCTTGTGTGTGCTTAATCCCATCAATTAGACACAGCCAAGTTCCGCAAAAGACACGTGACCGACTGTTAGTGGAGGAAGCCAACATTAATATGTAATATTAAGCCTGTTACATTTGTTGTTAGGTGAGAGAGTTAATAAAATTGTTTGGCAAATGTAAATAGCCCACTCCTACTTAGCACATCAGTGGCAAATACTGTGTAATATACACCATATAGAAATACCGGAAAAAGGTTTTCAAATCATATCCCCGGCCTGGGATATTACTTTATAGGAAGACCACCACCCCTACTTCCAGACTAGCTATTTTTCCACTATATCTTCTGATAGTGTAATCTATCCAGTTACGCATAATCAATGCCGTTTTTGTGGACATCCTGTTCTATTTACATTATCAATTGGTATTTGCAGATTAGTTTCTATAGCAAAGGTACAACTGCGATTGTTTTCTAGCCTTCAAGAAGTAAACTTGAATGGAGTCATGTATCGAGGCTCTGAAAGTGCTTTGTCTTTACTAATGGCATCCAAAGGAGTCACAGCCGTTCTTATACAGTTTAAGCTCCATTAAAGTCTTCAGAGTAACGATTAAGATGCGATGCGACGAGAACTTGTGGATGATGGCGTTATTAATACACTCGGTTGAGATTGAACCATCAATATCTACTCCAGTTCATTAACATGGACATTGTCGTCTTGAGGGAGTGCTTGCCTGCTCGCTGTCCCGGTTCATGGTGGCCAAGGTCAGGTAATGCTGCATTTTACTTAATCAGTGTTCGCTCTCACATAATCGTCAGTTAAAACTTCTTTAAGATGGGAGGCTGCTGGTCGCTCTGTCTTCATATCTCTATGATAGACATAAGGTACAACACACACGCACACACACGCACACAGACACACAGACACACCGGTGGACGCACACACACTCCCACACACACACACACACACACACACACAGAAACACACACAGACACACACACACTAAGCCACACAGGCACGCACACATGCTCGCACACATAGACAGACATATACACACACGCACACACACCCACACAGTGCATGCACACCCACACCTACTCTCACACACACACACACACACACACACACACACACACCCGTGGACGCACACACACTCCCACACACACACACACACACTAAGCCACACACGCACGCACACACGCTCGCACACATACACAGACATATACACACACGCACACAGACACACCCGTGGACGCACACACACACACACACACTCTATCCATCCTGGCTATCTGGCAGGTGATGCACTTCCCCCTGAGACTTAATATTCCTTCCCTCTCCCCTCTCTGTGATCTGAGCCCAGCCAAGCATGCTCTCATTCACGGCTGGAGCATATCTCCACAGGAGGAGCTAAGGGGACAAGTGGTGCTCTTCTTGTTCTGTTCACACATTCACATGTCATTAGATGTGGATCATCCACCTTGTCTGTTCGCCTACAGCAAGTTGTATCAAATGGTAGGAATCTACCTCAGCCTCTTTAAGTTCTCTACCTATTTGAGGTTTAGCGAGGAGTAACATGCTTCCATTTCAAGGAAGGTAATAACTAACTTGCATATTAAAGGCAGGGTCTGTCATTCTCGCTCAAATCAAATCAAAAACACCTCTTCCTTCAATGCCATAGGGTGCTCGCTCAGAAGCTCCGCAGCCCCCATAGTGGAAACGCTTTGCGAAGCCTAGGGCATTGTTGTTGTGACTGGCCTTCACCACTTGGTTTGTGTTCCTACTTATGGAGCCAGGGATGTGTGGAAGTGCTTGATTATTTTTCCAGCATGCATGGGGAATGGTAATCTAGTGGAATGCGAGGAGATATTTGGTGCTCAAAATCGCATAATCGTGTAAGATGCGGTATTATCGCCATTTAAAAAAAAAAAAGCTTTTGTTTTGAATGGCCAAGTTTGTGGCGGAGAGCTTCCGAAATAGTGTGATTCTGGGGCATTTATAGGCAACATGACCTCAGTCCATGGTGAGACAATTGTGCAACAGCATAGGCTTTCTACCGGTTTAGTACTGGTGTTACTGTACGTAGGCGATCACGTGTAACTTTGTCCGGCAGATGTTTGGCCAAAATATCAGCTGGAAAATATGACTAATTAATTCAAAGCATATTACATAGCTCAAGATCAAAAGCCTATGGCGCGCTAAGCGTAGCCTACACCGCCTTGATTTAGGTAGCATGTAGACAGAAAGAAGTGATGGCACAGTAGGCTGTTTTTGGTTGAACACAAAATGTGCTTCGATAGAGCACACGCCCTAGATCAGACGTCATATTCGATGGGCTAGCCTCATGAAAAAAATGTCATGTAAACATTGCGCTAACGGTGGTTGCTTGCCACGGCCCAGGGGCGGAGCCAATGGGGGGGCATGGAGTGGCATGTGTCCCCCCAGAAATCGCATGTGCCCCCCCTATTTTAAT
>JAODLL010002876.1:0-10632 GCA_026546735.1 Forbesichthys agassizii | reverse complement strand
TGTAATGTCAGACACACACTACTGACAGCCGATGTTATTCTCGTGTTAACACCCCCCTCCCCCCATCTACACACACACACACACACACACACACACACACACACACACAATCACCAACACCTTTAAATACATATAATCACTCTCTCTCTGTTGATCATGTGGCTTCACACACTGGTTTATATTTATCCAAATACAGACATCTTATGTGAACAGCGCTGAGTGGCAAAGGCGTGGCATTAGATACATGGTAACCTTGATTTGTGTCTGGAATTGCCCTCATTCTTGTTGTAGATCGGCGTTATGACAATGTTCTTCAACCCGTTGGTCTTAAGATATATAGTGAGCTGGGACAGGCATTTGGGTCCATGGGAAGCTTTTAGCACAATATAGTATGGACCGTTACAAATAAACAAAAAGTACAAGCAGTCATACATTAGTCAAGTTCATCGTGGTAGCGGCCTGCTGTTATTAAGTAACTGTACAATACATAAACTGAGCCTAACCAAAGCATAACATATAGATGAAATTAAATTGATGAAACCGTATGTAATAGCTGCTTCAGTATGCATGTTAGGTCACTAGAGTATGTACAGCAATGCGGTGCTGTTCGTTTTTAATACCTTCTGGCACTCATATTTGCACATTTGATTTGAAAGTCAATTCCAGGCTATAATTTTCACATCAGATCCACATAATGGCAAATCCGTGAGCAGGTATACTAATACAGTGAGCAGCTCTACATAAATACTGATTTACATCTGATCTTACAACGCTTACCAGTGTAAGAGCTGAACTCCATTGAACATTGATGCTGAAAACTAGTTTGGTGGACACATGCCCTTAAGTGTCACCTCAGTAATGGAAATGACCACTCACAAAGACTTTAGGCAATTAATAAGCTCTTTCATTTCATGAAATTGCATTGAAGTTGCAAACTTGTGGAATAATTTGGCAAGTGTTTGACGACACTATGCCGCATATAGACCAACAGAGGAATGAATGTTTGAAAGTGTGAAAGTTGGGTGCATTGGATGGGCTAATATCTTTGAAAGTTGTGCTTGGACTTAACCAGATCAGTTACCAATCTGCCATTTGAACATGCTAGTGTTTTCTTTTCGAAGGATCAAATCATTGGGGGCACAATGTTGCAATGTGTGTGTTTGTGTGTGTTGGGGAGGGGCAGATCAACAGTTTAGCTCTTGTCTATGGTGCCAGATTGTCCATAAATGCGCTGTAATACTATCGGTGTTATGGGTGGTGTCTGTACGTGATAATTAGTTCTATAATTGCATCTATTTGGCAAGTTAATGATGTGAAGTTAATCTGTGCTATAAAGTCTCAACATTTACATTTTTTTGCATTATAGTCACATATTTGTTTTAATGAAATCAAATTGGTCCTGGAAAACACCATTAAATGTAATTACCAATGTGCCTAGCATATCTGATGAATATAAACTGGCATTGTTACTTCCTGGGTTCTTGGTTGATTATGTTATGTGTTCCACCTGTTAGGGCTGATGGATTTCACCTGCCCCTTGTTGTCTTGATCCAATGGTCTGTCTTTCTTGCTGTGTTTCCCTGTGTGTTTCCTTTGTTCCCGGTCATTTTTGTTCTAAGAGTATCATTAAAAACCTCTTTGTCAATCCAAGTTCTGCTGTTGTTGGGTTCAGCCACTATAGCAGCATGACACTTGTCTTTAATCTCCTTATGCAAAGTAAATACTGTCTTCATACACTGTACAGAAGGCTTAATACTGTCCACTTGGGTTTCAGGCTTTTTTGTGTTGTTACCATTAACTGTTTTGCTTTGTTTATGATCTGACTGGGGTTTCATCCCACAAGGCTGTGGCCCTCAGCACAATGGTGCAGGGTTACTGTGCGCATGCGTACGCCCTGCGTGTTTACTCTCTTTATCCCACAAGGCACTGGGTGAGGTTTCATTTTACATGCTCGCACACACACGCACTTGCTGACATTATTACATTGGTTTTCTCAATCCTTTTGTTTACATTTCCAAAACTGTTAACCTAACAGTTTGTTGGCACCAATCTAATGCAACCAAATCAACTTCTGATCTCTCAGTACATCTGCAAAAAAATGCATTGTTTACAGGGGTAGGGAAATATTGAACCGGTTACCCATTTCTCACAACTTCAGGTTTGAGGAGAAAGCAGAGAACACTTTGTAAAAGATTACAAAAAAAAAAAAGTGCTATTCAGAGAAAGTCCTCTGCAACTGGAATTAACGAAAGAAGGCATTTCCACATGGAGCTGTGTAATGGACTGTTGCCCAGCCTCTCATCCAAGCGCCATTGAATTCAACAAGTTAATGAGTGCAGTATGATACATTTAATCAAAGAGGTAATGTTCTCATTAGTCCACCCATAGTGGTAAAACGAGTGTGAGCTGGCAGGAAAGGACTGTTGCGTTGCCAGGGGCAGTAACCTGCAGGAATGTTTTTGAGGAAAGGGATTATGGTCTAATTCAGTGCTACTGTATATAAGCAATATAAAAAAACACGTAATCTAAACCTTTTTTAAATAATAAAAAAAGTTTGAATTATATTAGGCATACATCTAATAATCCTCATTATTATTATTATTATTATTATTATAAGAAGTAGTAGTTTTAATATTAATACTAGTACTTCTTTGTAGTAGCAGTAGTTTACATGTCTTAACCACTGTTCTTTTGAGTGACAATCTGAAAGCCTCCTTACACTATATGAATCATATATTGCTATTAATCTCCCTGGCTCCCAACCTCTGATTGTTTATATAAACCTACCAAACTATCTGACATGTTGTTAACAGAATTGTCCTCTCTATGTACTTTTATTAGTGCCAAGTCTCCCAATGTACTGCTCATATAGGTGATTTTGATATTCATGTTGATAGAACAGCTTGCTGCTGATTTAGTGATGTTACTTGATGAGAAGGATTTCATCCAAAATGTTAAAGGCCATTCTATAGTTCTAGTCCGCTTCACGGGTCTTTCTCCTGACAATGTTGCTGAGGGACACCTCCCCATATCTGACCATAAATTCATCTTATTTAAAATAAAATACCCTCCCAAAGCAACAACCTAACCACACCATCACATTTAGAAACATAAAAAACATTTATCCTGATTAATCTGTGATAAATCTGAGATTGACATGTACCCGTTTCACTTCTCTGCACCCCCTTGGAACTCACCACTCACTACAATGACTGCCTTTCCTCCTCTCTGGATGCCCTCGCTCCCCTCAAAACCCGCTCAGTCTCCTTTACCCACACTACCCCCTGGTATGCCAACTCGACCCCAAAACCATGCTCACTGACCTCGTCCACCACTGGCTTTGGACCCACACCCTGAAAGTCGCAGCTGTGAGAGCTCTTCCGTGCAGCTGACTCCGGCCTCCTATCCATCCCCATCCTTCTTGACTAACTGCAGCCTTTGACACTATCTCTCAGCCCCTCCTCCTTGAACGTCTGACTGGTATTGGTATTGCAGGAGTTGCCCTTTCCTGGTTCTCCTCCTATCTCGCTGTCCGCCAACAATTTGTTCAACTAAAATCTCACAAAGCAATGAAGATTTAAAACCAACTTTTTTAATTCACATGCATGGGCATAGATTTAGTTTGAACATTGGGTGGGACACATATAGCTTCCCCAGTATATTTTTAGAATCAAACACATTTCGTTTTTTGTATTCTGGTGCATTCTCAAGGAACAATTTGTGCCTTTTGCAACGTATGGTGGAAATGTCATTTTATTGAAAGGATAACATTACATACAAGATCCCTGACACAATTAAAAATATATGAAAACTATTGCAGTAAGGGTTATCAAACTATGTATTTATCTGGTAGGCCCTTGGACTTCAATAGCGCATATGCTCATAGTGTCTTAAATTGCTGACTTAAAACAATAATAGTCTACTACACATTGTGGACATAACCTACTGTATTCTATTACTGCTGGGCGTCTTTCATGTTTTTATTAGGGGGAGGAACAAATACACTAAATGTATCTAAATATTGAGGGGGACACAATAATGTTATTATATCTGTTAGTCAAAGTACTGTTTTAGCAATAAGTAGTATTGTAAAATACTTTCTAGTATGCCACTAAACGCCAGCATGCTCAGAAATGAAACAAAAACCAACGGAATTAAACAGAAGTGCTGCTTCCTTGGGAAAGAAGCCAGTGGAAATGTGTGGGCCATGCAGGTGACCCAGCCTATTTTGATCACTGTCAGGTCACAGATCCCAGTGTTTGCTCACAATATAGACTATTCAGTCTTGTCTTGCATGTTGTGCTGCTATATTGTGGCACCTGCCTCTGGCTAATGTTCCCAATGCAGGCACAAAAAAGAACCTATACTAGCATACACTATCTGTATTGTACAGTAGCCTATAGTTGTAAGTAGCCACCTTATTTGCATTCTTAACTTGCTTTTAGCGTGTACACTGTATGATATAGCATAATAAACTTCCAAACTGCCAGAATGAACTAAACAACTATTTCTGCGTTCATAAATAAGGATATTTGAATAACTGCCAAATCCCTTTGTTTAGTCTGTGTACAAAAACACATTTCAAACACAATTCCCCTGAGATGGTTGTTCACAAAGTGTTGTTTGTCTAACTAGTTATCTGCAATCTCATAACATGTTACATCCTCCACCTGGGCATTTTAGATTTGTCTCCTACAGCTCAGAGCCATTTTTTGGCAGGTATTATATGGTCCATCTGTCATGCTAGCCAGTTTGCTAAAGGATAGTTTTAATACTGTGTACGAGATCAGATTTCACCTTTATTTTGAGAAGTGAAGATTCAAGTCAAGTGTGTGGCTTACATAACATTCTTACTACTGCAGTTCTGTAAGCAGATAGCAAAAGATAAATAACTGCAGTAGTGTCTGTCAGCATGAAAGAACACACCTGTCATTGTGCATGTCATTTACATATTAAACGCTTCAAAACCGCGGTTTTTCACAGTACATATTAAATACGAATTAACACACACTGACCATTGATATACTATATGTTAATTATTGTGTACACAGAAGGAGGATGCAATGCCACCGTGCCATGGCACAGTCTAATAGTTCATAGCCTGGTGTTAAAACATTATAAATAACGTCAAGGCAGAGGAGCAGATCACACTGAAGGACTAGCCATGTATAATTTAGCTTTATCTATCACTATAAGCCAGCATAAGCTTTGCTACTGTACGGGAAGTTGTTGAGGTACTGCAAAACAGGGCTCCAATTTTAACCAAATAATAAGAGGACATTTTACTCCTCATCCTGTGCATGCAACCCTTCATTGCATTATTTTGTTTTTAGGCCATAGTCATGATGCAAATCACATTTGATGCATTAAGTCTGCAGCGAAAATGGGAAACACTTACATCAAAACAGCTTACATAATAACGCATCGCTCATATAAGATGTCACTGGTAAATATGAGCTATGGACACACTGAAAATAATATATTAGACATTTCTCAGCCATCCCACAGTTTGAACTATGTTATTATCTGTTATTTTGCACCACACATCAATCACAGTTATGTTTTGGAATATGTGAGAAGAGCCGTGAAAGCTTTCTATCCATCAACTTTATCATACTAAACCAGGGGTCCCATTGTGTATGTAGATGTACACACTTTTCATGTGTCTCTTGGTGAGGGGTGTAAAGCCTTTTTTTAGGCATTTATGTTTAGAAAACTTGGAATTGGGACTACATACATTGTTGTTTGAGAAGAGAATTACGGTATATTTGGACCTTATTAAAGGGTTGTTTCTTGATATGGCAGTACAATCTTATAGCTTATTGGGTTAACTTATAATAACAAAACAGTGAGGAGCATTTTATGTTGAGACAAGAAATAATATTTAATAATAAGTTTAAAAAATAAGTTAATTGTTATACACGCTGCAGTCTCAGAGATAGAAATGTAAACTGACATTTAACGTCTCCATCTCACATTGTGCTTGAATGGTTGACGTGTATATTGTCAACTAGTGTACCTGAATGAAGGGCTACCCTGAGATGACAAGAGATCTGCCTGCCCAGGTTGCATTGTACATGTACATTTTACATATATATAATCAAGTTAACATACACTATCATAACAATTATTAAAGCTTACATGTTTTCTCATATATAATTCCTGACGTTGTACAGTAGTGTGTAAAGTTGGTATGAGCACCATATTTTCATGTGTAATGTACACAGTAAGAGTAGAATGAGCATTTTTGCTCCATGACATTTTTGATCTACTTCCGAATGCATGCTTGAACAATGCATGCTTGTACACACACTGTGTAGGCATGCATTTGCTACAGGGGTCTTCTCTTCTCTGATCCACTCCCAGGGGCCTAACCATACAGTACTGTACTCACTCATCCGTTGTAGGTTACTGAGTGACATTGTTTACATGGTGGTGGTGGGTGGCTAGCTGTGGCTGCTATGGAAAGGACTTCTCTGCCCCGTCTCTTTATTGTCGCAGAGGAGTATCATCATTACACAGCCATGTCAAACACTCATACAGTAGCTGCTGAGATGCTATATTGGCAAATAGCAAACCTGTACTGTATTATTGGCAGACAGCAAATGCCAATTCCAGCCAACACACTCTGATTCACACCTGAGAAAATATCTGACGCTATTGTAATGTTTCCTCTGATAATGAAAGCTTTGTGTGATTTTTTTAAATAATAATGATATAATAATTAATAATGCTCCTAAACACAACCAAAATATATCTCTGTGCTTCAGAAAACAGGAGAAACTGGGGGAATGCTTTTGTGACTGTAATGAAAAGAAACATTTCCACACAATATCCAAATAATGGACCTTTTGCCACAGTTTGATTGACAGACAATCTGAAGGCCAAGATGTTGCTATGCGCCGTAATGTGTCGGATAAACAAGAATCACTTCAACAGGAATCACTGTCTCTCTATCAAATCTGTTAAATTTAAACGTATATTCATTGAACATGTCGAAAGGATGTTGTTATGGGACATGTAGACTACATAGAGAGCTATCCTACCTAGACAGACTTGATGTAGTCAACACAAATTTCAAAACTAAATGAATTTGGATGCAAACTCTCTGGACAGCCAAACACATTTGTTATAAGGTAATATTATTATTATACTGTATCTGTTTTAAATTTGTAAGAACTGATAATCGTAACTGGTAGAATGTATAGTGTGTTGACTATCTGATAGCTAACTGTAGCCTACTAACGGTACGGTACCGTATTCTCATCTCAGTCTTTTGTCAAAAACATAACAGGTGTTTGCTACCTGAATATTGTAGTTTCACTTCACTATTAATTCTGTTAGTCTTTGCAGCGATATTTCTTATTAACTGAAGATGAAACAATCTTAAATAAATTGGTTGTCTTTATCTTAACAAAAGCACTATCATATAAGCCTATTTTATAGATAGGCTTTCACCGTGGGGATGTAGCCTACTGGTATGACCCAGCATTAGGCTGCAGTAAACGGTTTTATTTATTTTTAAAGTAAATAGTAGGTTGCTAGATTTAAATGAAAAACTGAAAAAATCAGGTAGCTAAATCCTGCTGTTTTCCAGTATCTCACATTATTGTTAATGACACAATTAGATGAATGTTAGGTCAGCTCAGAGCCATGTAGGTCAGCTGTCCGACAGTCCTGTACATGGGCGTGGCTAACTCGCTTCTGGCATAAGGTCCATTGGAGCCATGGAGAAAGATTTTCGTTCGGCAACAAAGTTATTCTGGAAAACCGTCCGCCACCTTAGGACGGGGAAACAGGAAACCATCCCAGCTGTACAGTAAGGATGGGACGCTGTTGACCTCAACTGAGGAGGTAATTGGGCTGTGGAAGGAACACTTTGAGGAACTCCTGAATCCAACTCTTCACCATTGTGTGGAAGTCGGGGACAGTGTAGACTGGGGTGGTGGTTCCCCTTTTCAAAAAGGGGGACCAGATAGTGTGTGCCAACTACAGAGGTATCACACTCAGTCTCCCTGGTAAAGTCTACTACAATGTGCTTGAGAAGAGGGTCCGGCCAATAGTAGAACCTCAGATTAAAAAACAACAATGCGGATTCCGTCCTAGTCGAGGAACAATGAACCAGCTTTTTACTCTCGCAAGAATCCTGGAGGGGGCCTGGGAGTATGCCCTTCTGGTCTACATGTGCTTTGTGTATCTAGAGATGGTGTATGATCGGGTAGATACTGTGGGAGGTGCTGCGGGGATATAGAGTGAGGGGGTCCCTTTTAAGGGCAATACAATCCTTGTATGTTCAGAGCAAGAGCTGTGTACGGATTCTCAGCAGTAAGTCAGACTCGGTTTCAGGTGAGAATTGGTCTCTGCCAGGGCTGCTCTGTGTCGCTAATCCTGTTTGTGATATTCATGGACAGGATAGGGATGAATATCCAAATAATATTATATGTTGTTTCTTCCCTGGCACTGTCATTTCATCAGTTTGACAATCCCTACAAGCAAAATACCGCTTTCATAAATATCATCCTGTTTCCTCCATTTTATATTCAGTACATGTAGGCCTTCCAAATATCTGTATTCTAAGCCCATGAAGACTTTTTTTTACATTTTACAACTTTAAATCCCTAATCAATCACACATGTAAATGAGTGTGTAACCAGTAAGTCATCATATTTATCACAATTTCAATAGTATCTTTGCATAATTCAATTAACAAGACAATTGATATTAAGAGTAGGGTAGCATTTCAGAGCCAATACAAACCAAAGCAATGTGTTAAAAGCCATTCGAGTGTTGGAGTTAAACGAATGACAGTTTGAGGATGTAATTCCAGTGTAACCCCCGCTCTTCAAGTTTTTAGTGCTTAAAAAAAGAAGAATAGACACAAAAAAAAACGTGACAATTCAAATTCATTGCAGATTGCAAGTCCTTTGGCTGACATTGTAAGACAGTGTGTCTGAGGGGAATGTCTTGAAAAAGACTGTCCATCTTCTGGTAAAAAGAAATACACAAGTCACCACTTTCTTTGAAATAGAATGGAAGATGAATATGCAGTTGGCATGGTAATGGATATAATTGAGTCAGTAGCGTCTGCAGTGTGTAAACTTGAAGTGTTAGTTTAAGTGGCTTGATACCAAAGATAGCCATTTGAAAGGTTTTGTCAGGAGGTTTTAATTACAACAGGTTAATTTCTATTTATTTGTCAAAATATTCATCATCAACATCCGAATCCCCTCCAGCAATTGCATGTTCATTTTGACCTTGTTCCACTCCCATTTCCAATTGCAGGCTAATACTATATACTTCTATGGGTAAAACACAGATTACAGTGCCTAACCAGTACAGGTTAGGCACCTGTACTGGCTAGGACAGGCATACCTATCAATATCAACCACTCACTATTTAGATTTGTACTGCCATGAAGATTGTTTTCTGCTACGGTAGAGCAAAGAGAATATAGCTTATACTCTATTCTATAGAGTATAAATAGGCTTAATATTAGTGATTCAACTATTCTATATATCTGTGATTAAATTATTCTACAGGACTGCTGAAGTTGATATCCTGTAACTCTGCTATGCTTTTTCTGTACAAATCGAAAACATTAAATCCACAATGGGGCCACCCTAAATTAATCAAATGAGATACAAAAATCTAAACATGAATCTGATAAACAAAACCCCAAACAAATAACATCAACAATATACACCATCACAACCTATGCCTCACGGCCACATGACTCTCTGTAAACTACCAGAACTACTGTAATCCTCCTACTGGTCCTCTCAAATTATGTGATGCTTCTGCAGAGCTGCTGGCACCTCTCTTGAAGAACTTTGATATATCCATCTAACTTTAGTCTGACTCATTGCATGGCTAGTCTACAGCCTAATTAGGAAGGTAGGTAGGAGAAAATGAGGATAATACAATGACTTTGCTACTGTATAAACACTACAGAGATATTTACTGCAAACGTCCTGCTGCGTTCTTATGGTTGATGATGTGGTGCTTATTTATCTTTTTGAAACCATGTATAAAATTGATCTCCACCAGCAGAAACGGCCAGAAACGTTTGCTACAATGTTTCATGCGCCCATTAATTTTCGCGATGTAAAGAAAACAGGATAAACCTTTTCTAGTCTAAAGCATGTTATTGCTTTACACATGTGGCGCCTAGCTGTATCAACCTGTCATCAGTGATTCTAGCTAGTCAGTCAGATGCAATGTTTAAAGTCTCTCGCTCATGTAGTCTCCCCCAGGTCCCAGTGCCCCCCTGAATATGACGTGATGCGATTGAACGGTAGCCTCGCGAGGCCATCCTGATCTCGTCGTGTGTTTATAGCTATATGGGCGTGGTTTAGGTGTGCCGACCATGGTGCCAACAGCGAAAACGACCAGATGATTCATCCAATCAACTACCAAATATTTTTTTGAAAGTGCATTCATTCACAAACAGTTTAAATGTAGGGCTCCCCAGAACGACTTGTGACAACAATTCCTCTGGCATGTCAGGTTAATGGAAAGGTTGAAATTGATGACAAAATATATCGTTTTAAATTAGATTAAAGGATGAGTATGTCATTTGCTTCAGAAGCACATTTAGTCATATTTCTTGAAATTCTCTTTACACCCCGATAG
>JAODLL010002875.1:0-12088 GCA_026546735.1 Forbesichthys agassizii | reverse complement strand
ATAATAACCATTAATTTAAATAAATGACTTAATGACTATAAAGAATAGTTCTACATGTGATAACCACGAACAGCCTATATTTATTTGTGAATGTGTCTGTGTGCGTGGTTGTGTGCGTGTGAGTATGTATATATATTTGTATGTGTGCGTGCATAAGCCTGTCACAAAATGTAGTTGTTAATGAGGGTGGGATGCCACAACCGCAGCGCACCGACCCCAGCAACAGGCCGGCAAGAACCTCAGAATCCAGGCCATCCCGTGACCCCCCGTAGCGCAAAGGACCCGAGACCCCGTCCCGGGGACAGCCATGCCCCGTCCCTAGGGAGAGTAGCAGGGAACTGTGCAGGGAAGCTCTCCACCGCCAGGGAGAGAGAACATGGGAGAACCAGGAACGACAGCCACTCAACCCAGCCAGACGTCACCTCCCCACCCGAGTGCGGGCAGAGCCAGCGTCCCCTGGGCCCGTGAGTCCGAGGCCAATCCAGACACCGCCCCCCCCCAGACCACCACTCCCAAGAAAGAGGGCCAAAACCCGCCCTGACGAAACTGGTCACACGCCCCGGGGACTACCGCACGCCCTCAGAAATTCTTTGCACAAACATAACATAACACAATGTGGAAAAAGTGAAGCACTGTTAATACTTTGCAGATGCACTGCACACATTAACTAACAAACATTAGCATGCTGGACTTCAACATGGCCAATCAAAATATCCGCCGCTCTCCCTTTATGCAGGATCTGTGCATAGACTATTTTGCACTCTTTAGTTGATACATCAGTGTCAAACATGAATGAATCATGAATGACATAAGTGGAATGCTTAATCCTTTCACTCATCTTCTTTTTCAAAGTATTTTCAATAATTCCAATGAACTCTGCACATGCAGTGTCGTAGCAGTTTGTCGGATAAACTTGAACTCTTGGCGATGTTGAATTGAATTATCATTCAGTCTTTTCTGCAGACCGATGAGTAGATTCCTGTCTTCTGAATGATGCTGGTAGAGGCGTGGCTAATTTATCAGTGCGTCTGTCCCTGCACATTTTATGCTTATGCTTCTGATGTGCCACAAGCATTTCATGTTTAAAGTTTGCGGTTGAGTCAGCAAACGGGTTTTCCCTGCAAGTGTTGGGACACACTCGGAGCAGTACACACAATACATGGCATTCCTTAATTTGCAGTATCTGAGCAATGGCACAGTGAACCATTCCTGTTGAAAACAGTAGGCCTTTTTCACTGTCTACTCACCTACTGATTCCATCCATCCATCGTTACTCGCTTCACTCGAGATGGGTCGCGGGGGCAGCATCTCCAGCCGGCGACCCCAAACTTCTCTTTCCCAAGCCACATTAATCAGCTCTGACTGGGGGACCCCGAGACCACCTCAACTGGCTCCATTCAGTTGTGTGTGTGTGTGTGTGTGTGTAAAACTGGCTCTGTATTGACCATTTATTGCTGCAGAAATTAAAATAAAAGCACAAATCCCAATTGGATTACAGCCTGTAGCATCCGCTCCTCTCGCAACATTATAGAGCATAAGCGCCACATTAAAACAATTCTAAAAAAAAAGACTGTAAACTACATACCTGCAGAAATTAAAAGAAAAACACAAATCCCTGTAGCATCCACTCCTATGCATAAACATGGAGTTCCGTATATACATTTACGGAACTCAAATTGATGTATCTACAGTTACGTAAATACACCGATTTGCTAAATGTACCGTTGACATGCCTACTTAGAAAATATATACTCGGATCTGACTATGAGAGTCAGCAATGCGCTGTGAACGCGCCCAGTTTTCCTGAAAATAGATGAGGACACATGGTATGTGTAGCCTACCTACCCTAATACATCCACTGATGTCTCTGTAGATCAACTTGGCCTGGCTAAAAGACTGGTGTGGTAAATACCCAGCATGTGACTGAAGTATTTGTACT
Source organism: Forbesichthys agassizii (assembly GCA_026546735.1). NCBI lineage: Eukaryota > Metazoa > Chordata > Actinopteri > Percopsiformes > Amblyopsidae > Forbesichthys > Forbesichthys agassizii. The sequence goes on along the minus strand of JAODLL010002875.1, from coordinate 10,149 downwards.
AAAGTGTCAAACAAAAGCATTGTGGAACGCAGTGAAAGCACTCCACACTAATGTACATGCAAACACTGATCCGCTGAAGCAGAGCAAATTAGCGGAGCTATTTTCACTTCGTGCCCATTGTACGCCACACAGCTCTGCTGATCTGCCATGTTCACACTACCTTGTTAAAAGCACTGCATGCTAGAACACCGGCGGAAGATTCCTTATCCGTCTCTTGCATTTATAGACTATAAGCAATATAGTATACTTGATGTTAGATTTTATATTAAAATATTAACAGTGTGTAGTCACTTTTTGTTTAGCAAAGTTTTGAAAATATCTGGTCACAGTCTGCTAGCTGCCAGTTCTCTGTGCATGCTGAAAACTAGAATCTAGTGTGTCCACACTGCCCTGGCTTTGTAATAAGGAACAAAAGTGGTGCAGATCACACAACACTGTTATCAATGTGGGGGGCAAAGCTTCTGAGGAAGCACCCTATGGCATTGGATGGATCTCTAGATTATGGATAATTTTGTTTTTCGTTTTATCGTACTAGTTACATGTGCAGTAGGGTCAAATATCCAAGGCCATATGTGACAAAGTAGGATTTACTTGTACCGTACAATGGATCAGTTTATGGGACACGTTGCCATGGTAATTTGTATTGCACATCTAACATTCTCTGGGGCAGGTGATGTTCAGGATTGTGAATCATAATCAGAAAATTGCCATATCAAATCCAATTTAGGAAAAGTAATTTAGGAATGGTTAGAAAGAGAATCATGTCAATAATAATTGTTGATTCTATATACTTTTTTTTTACTCAGATTTACTTTTGCTTTCTCTCAACGTCCAGGCTTCATATATCACATAGCATAATTTATATTTTTATTGGGCACAACTGCACCACCATCATCAGCCGCTTATAGCTGGGCAGGTCACGGGGGCAGCAGCTCAAGCAGAGGACGCCAAATCTCCCTTTTCCGAGCAACATTACCCAGCTCTTACCAGATGCCGAACCACCTCAAATGGCTATTTTTTTACACAAAGGGGCTCACATTTTTGGTTGTGGTTTAGTAATGGGCATGGTTTTACATTAATGCTTGTATTCTTCAGATTTTTACTCCGGTGCGGTAGATTAAATAAATCTTAGGCTACAATTCTAAAAGTACTGCTTTCTGTGCAAACCATCCGAAATATGACTGAATATAGATTTACAGTTAATTTCTAAATAGTGTCCTATGTTTTACATAAAATTACAGTAATATGGCACGCAAATGGGAGTAGTCATGGCATATTAACGTAATATTATGCATTTAGGACTGTTACGTAGAATCAAGAATATAGTACATGATAAGGAGGCTCAGCCGATTGCGCTGTTGCATCACATCTCCATTTCAGTATCTCCAATCAGTTTCTTTTAAAGTTTAAAGAAATTCCAAATGGCAGGCATGATTAAGTTGATTCAATACTAGGACTCAGTTAGTTTAGTGTCAAAACAGGCTACATCAATTTACTCGGAAGAATGAAATCATGAGGCTGTATCGGTAAGATAAAAATACCAATGAGTAGTTTTGGTGCATCTCTGGTCATGACCCAACTTTCTTGACCATATGTGAGGGTAGTAATGAAAATTGACCTGTAGATTGAGAGCTTTGCCTTCCAGCAACGGTGTGGTAAAGTGAATGCAGTACAGTCCAAGCTGCCAAAAGAAGAACACACCTGGAACGAGTCTAACTTATTGACGAGAATCTATACACAGCTTTTTCTTTGGACATACAGGGATTACAGCACACGTACGGCAAGTCATTTCCTGTTTACCGGTAGCATGGTTTATAAATGCATTCACAGTTCATGACCTACTTCTATGTAAATGTTCCACGTACACCTTGCGTACATCTTCCTTTTTATGCTTCTCTCTGCAGCATACACTCCATGCACACTCCACGTTCGATGTAGCCTGGGTGTTAGATTCAGAATTTGCCGTGCATAAAATCCAGTTATGGCCTTCTTTTGCAATTTCCCCCAAACAATCACCGCTAGCCTTTAGGTCGCCTGGGAGCAGATGTTTTGGGAATTGATCCAGTGGTGGACTCCATCGCCATGGCGTGTCTGCATTTGTCCTACGAACCAGACCTCCGCAATCGGGTCCACTACTGTGCCTGTACGCTGGAAGGTCTTGTGGAGGAAGATGGTGTGGGAAGGGTCCAGTTTGATGCTGTTGTTGCTTCTGAAGTTGTGGAGCACCTGGCTGACCTGGAGACATTTGTGTTCTGCTGCAACCATTTACTCAAAGTAGGTCATGGGTAAATGTGATTTTGTTAAAATTCTAGGGGTGTTTCTCCTACATTACCTAGGTGGTCAAAATAGTCCAATATATTGTTTTTTGTTTCACTGTATGCATAAAATGCCTGTGGACATAAAGTCTGTATTTGGTAAGTTTCTGAATAATTTTCCCCTGAGGTACATGTGATAAGGCATAGGCGTGTAACGGTCCTGAAACAGATCAAAACAACAATACAAATGTCCACGGTTTTGTGTTTAGGCCTAAGTAGCTTAAGTTGCTACTGTAACTAAACACATTTTTTATTTCACTCTAAAACTAGATTAGAACCGCTATAGTTATCACACCAAGCGATGTATAGCGCACGTGTTCTTATTCATGGATTAATCAACCCTGTCACCACGATGTCAGGTTTGTGGGGATTATTATGAGTCTTGCCTGCAACTATACTCAAACTCAGCAATCTGGAATAATATCACACTTTATTTAAAAACATCATTGTGTAGGTTAAGTGTAATTTTGCTGAGAAATGACAAAACGTGCAGTGTTATGCGCACACACATGGAAAGATGCGTTTAACAGCAGCAGTTCCTTTTCATATGGCTCTCTCACGTAGCCTACAGTCTGAGGTGTGTCAATAACAATATCCATGACATCCACCAAGGAATGAAAACTGTCTGAAACTGCCAGTTTATTTTGAATTCTGTGTCTGGCCCTTGTCTTTTTGCCATGGTGGTAAAGGTGGTTCCAAACTGTTAATCTCCCTGCATTGTGTAACTGTTAGCAATGAAGCTACAGTGTTCTTCTCTTAAGTATTCCAATATTTAGATTTTAAAAAGGTGTCTATTTTAGACATGAATATAGCAGCAAACAACTATTTTCTGTGTACGAATATAGACCTAGTGGGATAATTATGTTGTGAGCAGGGAACGACATCGACATAAACACTATTGTAATCCGTGAATCTTTTCCTTTTTTATATAGCAGTGCTGTCAATTTTAGCATGTGTTGGTGGCAAACAGAACATGAACGAGTGTTCATGTTTGGCTGAGACGTTCGTGGGCTTAGTGACATCTAGTGTAAGAAAAAGTCTACGGAATGAATGTAATAAAGGCCAAAAACATTTCCCAGATTCCCCTCAATGGGGGGAAAAAAATAAAATAAAATAAATGAGGTACGGACCGAAACATGGATTTTGTGAACTATTACACCTCTAAAAAGGCAAATGCTGTTTGGTAGAATTCAATATTTTCGGTTTTGGGTAGAATCCAAATATCCAAATTAATTACTGCAGTACAATATTTGTATGCAACCATCCATTTTATAATATCTAAGATATGAAAAAACATGTTTGTGCTGTGACTTTAATTCCTCAGGTATTTAGAAATGTGCCTTTAAAGGAGTGATTAGCTTAATTGAATAGCTATTTTAATGTTCTCCCAAGCTAAACTCATGCTGTTCATGTGCAGCCAGGCGGATCTGTCTTCATCACCACAATCAACAAAACCAGACTGTCGTATGCTCTGGCGATCGTGGCAGCAGAGAGGTTGCTGGGCATTGTTCCTGTTGGGACCCACACCTGGGACAAATTTATCAGCCCTAAGAAGCTAGAATGTATCCTTGAGTCCAGTAAGTTATGCATCTCCAGAGATTTTAGCCTTCTTCAAACAAACTGTGTTCACACATCAACATGTTTGTTTACTTTGGTCCTGAACACACTAGAAAATATACATTTCAGTATTCAAGTTGTTTCTGGGCCAACTACAATTTTCCGAATGCGCAGAAACTTGAATACATTCTGCCTGAATTTGAATAGCATATGGGGTGACCAAGCAGCATTTAATGTAGGGCTGAACGATTTGTGAAAGAAATCTAATTGCGATTTTACTTGCAATATTTCAAGATTTAAGTTCAATATATTTGAAACATGTTTGAAACATGTTATGGCACATTACCACATGAGATGGCATCAAAATAAAAACTGCTGAATAAGATCATAAAGATATAGGATTACATTTCTTTAAGCATGGATTTATTGCATTTTATTGCAACAGTCTATGCACCTTTAACAATTGGCTTTTTTAGATGTGCCAACAGTCTAATGCAGGTTTTTTTTCCTTACACCATACAAATTGTCCCTTAACATTAAGTTAATGGAAAGTATTCACAGAGCTTCACTTTTTTCCTAAGAATTCTACACACAGTTTTGAGTTTCCATGAAACTCAAAATGGAGCTCAGGCACATCCGGTTTCCACTGATCATCCTTGAAATGTTTCTACAACTTGATTGGAGTACACCTGTAGCAAATTTGGTTGATTGGACATGATTTGGAAAGGCACACACCTGTCTAAATAAAGGTACCGCAGTTGACAGTGCATGTCAGAGCACAAACCAACAGGGTGTTTGCCATAGACAACCCATGACTAGCACGGCAGTCTAACAACAAACGCCTGCTCAGGTTTAGATAAGGGAGGCTGTTCCTCCCAATCACACCAATCATCTCAATCATTGCCCACGTGCGCGTTGAAGTCGCCCAGTAGAACAATGGAGCCTCAATACAAGACTCCATTTAGGGTTTCCAGGAAGGCCGAATATTCCGGAGAGGTTTAGATTACATGTAGCAGATTATTTTTAACATAGGTCAAATATTCAATTTAAATAACTATACACTCTCTGGGAACCATTACTACCTTATCGTGGTGGGGAGGTTTGTGTGTCCCTATGACCCTGAGAGCTGTGTTTGGAGCCTTGTGCTCCTGATAGGGTCTCCTAAGGGAAAGTGGTCTCAGGGGAGGGGCCAGACAAAGAATGGTTCAGAAGATTCTTGTGAAATATTATTTAAGAAAAGAGGTGGGAAAACATTAACAGTTGTCATTGCCTATACACCGAAGAGCAGTTCGGAGTATCCGGACATAAGGATGTTCATAAGTGTACGTAGTACCAGAGTTCTTGTGGGAGTGGGAATGTTCAAAGCTTCCATTGCTGAAGCTGCGGTGAAGAGCTGTGGTCTCAAGGTCTTAGGTGCCTCTAGGGGCAGTAACCCTCGAACACCGTGGTGGACACTAGTGGTCAGGGAAGCCGTCCAACTGAAGAAGGAGGCATTTCAGGATATATTGTCCCGGAAGACTAGGTTATGAAGAGCCCGAAGGGATGCAGCATCTGCCGTGGCAGAAGCACCGGGGATTGATGGGATCCGTCCAGAAATGCTAAAATCTTTGGATGTGGAGGGGATGTCTTGCCTCTTTAACATCGCATGGAAGTCGGGGACAGTGCCAAAGGACTGGCAGACTGGGGTGGTGGTTCCTCTCTTCAAACATGGGGACCAGAGAGTGTGTGTGCTAATTACAGGGGTATCACACTACTCAGCCTTCCTGGTAATACTCCAAGGTGCTGGAGAGGAGGGTTCGGCCGATTGTCGAATCTCAGATTGAAGACCAATGCGGAATTCGTTCTTGGATTCACTTGGTACACCTTGTAAATAACCTGTAATTATATTATATAGTTATATTAAATTAGAGCCTTTGGAAGTTACATAGGCTATAGCAATTCTGATAAGAATTTATTGTCGTCTCATCTCTCCACAAATAATATAACTAATTATCGATAGTGGTATCGATAAAGACTCGGATCGTTTCGCAGTCTCAAAAATGGTATAAATATCCATGCCACCTAACAGGGCAAGCTGTATATTCCAGCCTTTAAAGGTATAGTTAGCTATTGCAAGTTAAATGTAAGCTTTATAAAATTCACATTGTATTTCGCAAGCTTACCTTTCTGTGTGTGGTTAATATTATCCGATACTTCTACACAGCCCTGGCTCCATAAATATTAACAAACAATATGGCTAACATTGCTCACAACAAAGCCGTAATACTATGCTTTGCTTCACAATGCATTGTGAGGCTGTGTCGCAAAGGATATCGGAACAATACGGTTTTGATTTAAGCTTGAAGTTGGCAAACGTTCTCATGAATGACTGACCCTGCCTTTAATCAGCAGTCATGCTGATTAATTGCTAATGTTTTAATTGCTAATGTTTTACATAAATTAATTTTAAATGTGAGCAAAAAGTGATTATCTTTTTCAGCAAATATTTTATTTCTCTTTCTCTCTATAGATGGTTTGTTGGTGCAGACAATCAGAGGGATGTTGTATAATCCTATGTCGGGTAGCTGGGACTGGGTTTCCAGTACTGACATTAACTATGCACTTCATGCCCTGAAACCAAGATAGGCGCTACAAGCAGCCAATGATGACAGTTCCGACCCAGAGCAAAGAACAAACACTTATTCGGCCCTATGAGAGGCACGGCGTGCAAAACGAAGGCACAACAGAATGATAAAGACAGTGTGTGGACTAGATGCACTTTTAGCATACTTGTAATCATGTATTATCTATTTAATTAGAGAGCCACTAGAAAGTGGATAAACTAGTCTACTGCATGTTGTTTCACCACATTCTTGCTGTGACAGCAATGCTTTCTCAGTAGTCACATTCAAGGTTCACTATTGAAATTAACTGGATGAACTGTCTTCATCCATGTATTTCTGTTCTTAAATAATATAAATAAAGTTATCGAGTCTGCTAGTCTATCATTTTTTGACTCTGGAGTTTCATGATCAATTCAACCTTTTCACAGCTTGACATGTCCGTAAAAGTTTACATATTTAGCTTCATATGCTAACAGTCTATTTCTAAATGTTGGGTACGGGGCTGGAAACATGCGTACGACACTTCGCACGCAATGGTTGTAATCTATAAAAAACAAACAACAGGAAAATGTGTCAAAATGGGGAAACTTGATGTTTGGAAATTTATAACATTGATAAGTCAATCTAACACGTGCATCCCCAGACCTAAATTATACATTTTAAAGCTGTACTACCTAATATTTTCACATTCTACAATGTTTAAACATTTTATATGGAAAAGGGTTTCTTAAATGTAAACACCTTTCATGACCACCTCTCACTATTGTTGATATGGCCATTTCCACAGTTCTAGTTGGTGCTGAGTACAGACATTTGGAAGTTCCACCTACTTTGACAGACGTGGATCAGAGATAATGAGCACAGAGTCTGCAGCGTATTCTGACTCTGCACAGCAGATATGTCAGAGCACTGAATAATGGCGGACGCCGATGCGAAGCACATAGCATTTCTTTGTGAAGTACAACCCAGTATTCCTTATGTTTTGGCAAGAATATGTGGACAAGGATAAACTGGGGGGAAAAGTGTCAATATGGAAACATATTTCAACAGATGTAGAGCTCTAAAATATGAAAAAGTCTACTCATATCCTACTTCTCAATGCCGTGAGTTGCCTATTCTATTGTGTTTTAGAAGCTTTGAAAATATTAGCCTACCGGTACTATTTCTAACTGTGGCGAGATAAAACGTTAATTTTCTATGTTAGACTGGATGTATAGGATACAGTACTGTAGTAGATCGAGGGTTGGACACAGCTTTAGGTTCTTTTACTATACACGTGTTGTCTGATCTATGTTCAGTTTGTTTAGAGGCTTACGCGACCACTAAAGCTTTAGCGGGAGTATGCTCTCACTTATGTTGCACCTTGCAACTTTCACGTTCAAATTGCATGGTCACCGTGCAGTCATATAGTTTGTGTGGTTTGTTTCTCAGCTTTGAAAAGTACGAGGATCTATTTGCCTTGACACCAGTAAAAGTTCCACCCATATCCAGCAGGAGTATTGCCTACGCATGCAAACTAAGTAAGTTTGCAAGCAGCAGAATTTTCCATGTCTCAACGTAAATTGCATCACTTGTTTACTTAAGCTACAGAAAATAGTCAATTGACACGTCGAAAGATATTAACCTATAGATAATTTCACGTATGGCTACATGAGATGCATAACAACTAGGCTAGATGTGGGTGGGTCGGGGATGGGAGTCTGCAGTGACTAGATTATATGGCAATACAAACGCATTGTATTTTTCAGAAACTGAAACTGGTGATGGCTGTTTACAAACCCCTCTGCCTGGCATGAAATAAACAACTTTTACATGAGTGTGGCTTTGAGTTATTCATGCAATTAATTTCATATTTACATTTTATATAAAATTATGTTGACATATGGAGTAGTCTAGCCTATATGAACTTTGTAGAATAAATGTATAACAAGTCTTAAATGTATTTATTACTAAAATGCAATATGCTAGTATATTGAACATAACGATCGATATGTCCACTGAACCAAAAAATATATAAAATTAAAAGTTTTGGAATGATGTGGTTTTGAACCCACAAGCTCTATCACAAGCGCAAAGCTCTACCAGTTGAGCTAATTAAACATACTAATTTGACTGTTTACAAACACGTGCTGCCTTCTATTGTTCAAACAAGAGATATAGGATGTGGGGAAGTGCAACTTTAAATTCCATCCAAATTAAGAGCAGAGATAGGATGACAATTATAACTATTGTGGCGTCCTGGACGCCTCCCAGAAGAGGGATACGCGGCTACCAAGAGGAAGTGTATGGGAGGGACGATACATACCAGCCCGCTGGCATATTCAGTGGAGGAGCACCAGGTGTGGCTCATCGGCTAATCAACCCAACCCAGACGAGCAGTATAAAAAAGCACAGACTCCAGCTGATCGGGAGAGAGCAAGTGGGGAGGTTAGTGGGCTACGCGCTCCCTTGTAAACCCTGGCGTGAGTATAGGTGATAGTAGACGGCGAGTGAAGGAGATTGACGTGTGGACTGGATTACCCCTCATTGATCTTTGCTTATTTTGTCTTTTTGATAGCGACCCTGGACCGAAGACCTCCCGATCGCCTCCCGGAACGGACTGACAACGTACCAACCAAACCCTTGGATTAAATAAAGTATTTAACCGTACCGTTTGGTGTCGAGTCTTCTTTTATACTGCCTCGGGGTGCCACACTATCCAATTTCATCTGGCTGAATGAAACAAGTTCTTTATCTGAAAATACTACGAAAAATTAAGTAGAGACAAGCTTAATCTATTTATTATAGTAACATTAGTATTAGTATATCATTAGTACAAATAAATGTTATACCAGCACAAATATGTATCAGCATCAGACTAAGTTTTTAGCAGATCCTCTACAGCAGTGCGTCCACTAAAGATGACATCATTTACAGAGACTCCATCATAAGAAGAGCCAGCCAAAGATAGGGGGAGGAGCATCTTTCTTATGTAGACCCGCATAGACTCTGAATACAAACATACACATGCGTTAAAATTATTTCTAAATCAGGTTCATAAATCATTACAGGTGAGTCAATAGATTTCATAATCTTGTACAAACAACTCTCAAAAAACAAATCTGACTTTAGTAAACAAATAAACAACCCATCTTTATGAATCCAGTTTTTGGCGTTTCATTCATTTATGTGACAAATCTCCAATTCATCCGACTCACCTACTCGTTTCCAGTGTCCCAGATGATACTGAGGTATACAGTCCTGAGAAGAGAGCAATAAATAAGTGTCCTGACTGACATTTGTAATTAATTCTAACTTAAAACAAGCATCTTAATATCTACAAATATAAGGTATGCAATATAATATAGTACAAACTGAGTTAGCAATACTGCCAAAATCATATTGCATTACCAAAGGTCCTGTTGCTCCTACTGTATGCCTGAACATGAACTCAGCAAAAAAAGAAACATCTTTATACTTTCAGTAAACTTAATGTGTGTAAATAATTGTATGAACACTTAAAGAGTCAACACCATAAGACAAACTAAAAATATTTCACAGACATGTGACATACAGAAATAGAATAATGTGTCCCTGAATGAAGGAAGGCTCAAAATAAAAAGTATCAGTCAGTATCTGGTGTGGCCACCAGCTGCATGAAGTACTGCAGTGCATCTCCTCCTCATGGACTGCAC
>JAODLL010002874.1:0-12090 GCA_026546735.1 Forbesichthys agassizii | reverse complement strand
AGAGAGAGAGAGAGAGAGAGAGAGAGAGAGAGAGAGAGAGAGAGAGAGAGAGAGAGAGAGAGAGTGTGTGTGTGTGTCTCAGAGGAAATGGAAAAAAGTGCTGTTTCCTGCCCCTTAGCACCTCTTTGCCTTTGTCTTGTATTTCAAGAGAGGTTTAACCCCCTTCGTGATAACACATTTAACAATAGAGGCTTAACACTTCTCTCGACACACACACACACACACACACACACACACACACACACACACACAAATGGCATCATTTGAATTTAAATAGTGTACAGTTTTGTGTGCTGCATAGTGAAGTGCATCCTCCATTTGTGAGGACATCCTTATGCACCTTTTAAATAAACCTCTGCTCTTCTTTGTACCCCCTGATCCCCACCCCCACACACAAGCACGCATGTGCACACACACATACACACACATACACACACACATACAATTTATGTCCAGACAGCACAACAATAGCAAAATTATACTAATCTTGACTCATTCTAAATGGAATTATTTTTAAATATCATATGATAATAATGAAATATGAATAGGGTCCGGCTCTAAAGAAATGTGCAAGGCTTTTTAGATGGACTATTGTTTGGATACATCCAACATTAATACATTATTTTTTACAATTAACAAGTAATGTAATGATGAAAGATGAATTAAACCTTCTCAAAGGTTAAAACGCACCACATGCACTGACACTCACACACACACGCGCGCGCATGCACGCACACAAAGAGGGCTTCTTCACTACAATATAGTCCAAACTCTTGATTGTTTGAGGATAGTCTACAGGGCATGTAAAGACATTTTACATAGAGAGAGTTAACTGTTTCAGTTGCCTGTGGCCAAAATACCATTAGGCACTCAGGAAAAAGCTGCTGTGTTACCTTTGTCAAAGCAAGGGGATGTGGGCCAAGTAACAATGGGCAGAACGCCACGCCCCCCAGAGGAAACTTTTCCTACATTGGAGGTTGATGACGTATCCGTGAAGACCAGCAACAGTCTGAACTATGAGTCTGGCACTTCAAAGGGATCGGGTTTCCTCACAAGTTTATTTCCAGTTCCTCTTTGCAATGAGTTTTTAGTGGTGCGGGCTTGGCTTGCGGAACAAGGGACAGGGATTTGACACACAAGGATGGACAGATGTATTCAAGCTCACGCGCGGGATGCACGCGCATGGGCACACACACACACACACACACGCACGCACGCACGCACACACACTTGGACAAAGTGCCTGCACTTCAAACAAATAGGACTTCATCAATGTTCATCAGTAATGGTTTCAGGCTGCTCCTGCAATCCTAATCATTTCCAGAGTGAGTGCATGTGTGCGCGTGCGTGCGTGTGTGAGTGTATGTGAATGAGGAGACAGAGAGAGAGAGAGAGAGTTTGAGTTTTAACAGCATTTTAATTAGACAACAGTATATTCCATTTTATGGTTCAATCAAATCAAATTTGTTTTACATTTATTTGAGAGAGAGAGAGATACGGTTGTGGATTTACAGTAATCAAAATGTTTGAGTTCCTTTTTCGGTATAGGTTCCAAGCCCAACCGAAAATGATTGGCTTGCTAATTAACTACATCTACACACTCTCTCTACACAGACATGTGACATCTATTCAAACGGTGAACCCACAACCTTCTGGCTGGCAGCCAAACACCCAGACCATACGGCCATCCTGTCTATTACATTTGAAGGTTTTTATAACACGTTGACCTACAGTAAAAAAATAAGATGATGATGATAATAATAATAATAATAATGTAATATAATATAATATAATATAATATAATATAATATAATATAATAATAACTGTTTCAAGAGTACAGATTTGATTTATGTGGGAATGTAATAATCTGTCCGTAAATGTTTATTAATACACTAATAATCCTGTGATTAATTATAGCAAAGAATAGCTGTTCTAGCCATGGGACCATTTTATCTGAGGCCAACTGACTTGACGTCATGATGTCCTTTGCTTTATGTCCAAAACAAATGCTGTGTCGGCTGTCAGTGGGGAGGTTAATGTAGTATGAATAGCTGACACAGAATGACTGCTTTTAGAATCAAATTAGGCTTAAAATGGCCAGGTGCACATACAGCATCCAAGTCAAAGGAAGATACAAACAAACCTGAAGGTATGTAATGTAATGTAATACATTTAGTTTTTAATATGGTCAGTGCACAAAAGGTTGAATTTGAAACTATGGTGAAGTAACTTCATAGCTTACTGTAAAGAAGAGCATTATAAATAAATGTGATTTGCCTCGTGTGTTCATGTCATAATCAGGAGAAATTAAGAGAAACAAAGAGAGATTTATGAGCGAGAGAAGGCATGTGTGGCGACAGTTGGTTCCATCACGTGACCCCCCCCCTCCCGCACACACACACACACACACACACACACACACACACACCTTGGCAGGCCAGTGGGTAATATGGGCGTGCTGGTTGGCTGGCCTGTTAGTGCTGGGTCACGCTTGATTGGCCGTTAGTCAGTGGCACAGACACACCCCTCTGTGGGCAAGCTAATCTCTAGTTAGCAGGTCCACGGGTTGGTGTGTGTATGCGTGCGTGTGTCCTGACACGTACATGCACGCCCATGCATGCACGCATGAAAGACAGGCCACAAACGATCGCCTCAGACTCCTTTGTTTCCTGGCCTCCACTCTGACACAAACATTAACACAACCTGTGGGAAAACACTACTTCTTCACTTTGACCATTACCGAGTAACATTACCAAACGTATTTCCATGAAGTACACCAATAACATGAACTATGAGTGACCCTGACATTCTAGCGAGCTTACAACTCATTCACAACTGACACATGGTGGCCACAGCTTGTGACTACAAGAAGTCACAACCTGGAACCTTCCTGACCTTAAATTACATCCCGGAATTAGGCTGGTCTGCATTGGCATACAAATACCAAATGATTGTATTTAAGTCATGGCCAATATTCTGTTTAATTTGACACGTTGACACAAAAGGCACCCAATGGCCCAGAATATAAATTTCATGTAATCTTGCTACTGAATATTCATTAGTTTCTTATTACATGTAATAAAGTTCTATTTTTATGTTTTACTGTTTAATTCGACTGAAATTAAAATAAATTAGTGTCTTTAGGGAGTATCTTGTTGTAATAGATCACTGTCACTGGGAAAATTCATCTATATTTGTTAAGATAGCTCTGTAGAAAGCAGTCTGTGATTTCAGTCAAAATGAACAATATATAGTGTTATAATTGAGCTGTTAATGTGCACTAAGAGATATTAAAAAAGCCTTCCGTTCCATTGTTTTTAATGTAATGTAATGTAATGACACATTTCCCCTATTTAATGTATTATTATTCATGGGTTTTTCTATTTAAAGGTCTATAATTCTTGTCTCCACACTTCATCAATACTGCAAAAGCAAAAATGACTACAGTATAGGCTGGCCACAAATTAGTCAGGCAGTGTGATTTGTGAGAAGCTCAGTTTCAACACGACTAACAAAGTGCAGATTATGACTCAGAATGACTGCACCCTGTATTACTGTAAAGAGTTACTGTATCTATGAGCACGTCTGCCCTCACAACAGGTAATGAAAAACACAACAACTAAATATATAGTTATATAGTTAAGCTATAGTTGACTCCTTGATTGCGTTATAGCCCTCACAACAATACCAGCTAAATGTTTATGTTTGAAGCACACTACGCACACACCTGCAAGGGCAGGGGTAGAGCACAGTGTGATGCTAGCACATCCGTAGGGGAAGGAGTAGAGGTGTGTGCCAGTGAGCATGCTCCAGTCACGTGTCAAACATCGCCCCCCCCCCCCTTTCCCTGACTGAGGGTATAGTTGCCTATGTGACTCGCTGCTGAAGATATGTTGAGGGACAAGCACTAGCTTTACCACAAGAGAGAGAGAGAGAGAGAGAGAGAGAGAGAGAGAGAGAGAGAGAGAGAGAAGGAGACAAGAGAAGACTCGACAGAGAGAGAGAGTGGTAGAGGGGGATAAATAGATGAATAGATAGGCGTAGAGAGGGAGAGAGACAGGGGAGAACAGGAAGGCCATTTCCTGAGAAGAATATTGATCTGCCCATCGCTGGCTCCCTCCTGGATTCAGACAGGCTTATGAGAAAGACATTGAGCAAAGGAAGGGCAGAAAATAGATGGATGGATGGAGAGAGAGAGACAGAGAGATGGTATCATCCATGGCGCCACGGCTAGGCCTATATCTGGTCGGCCTGGCCCGCTACACACAGCAGTGGCGAAAGGGAAAAGATTAATAATACACCATCAATGTAATCCCTCAAGTGGCCTGGCTCCCAAACACTCCCTGCGAACCACAAGTGCAACAGCAGCAGTAAAACACTTCACTCAGCAAGCGCAGGAGAGACAGCTTCTGGGAGAACCGTGGCACTCCAGTCCATTGCTATCAATCACAAGCTTTTAGGCCTGAATGAGAAAGCTGATAAAACTACACCAAAGTACATCTTAATTGATGCTTTCATATCCGTATCCCCATGGAGCACGGACAAAGTGAGCGAGCTCATCAAAAGGAAATTAACAAACCCAACAAGCCATCTTTCATCCCATGAGGCCGACCAAACAAAACAAATATCCTTGGACCAGCTGAGCGATCGCATTACTGCGCTTCCTGCTTACGCATTTATTTTTATTGATTCCTATGGGAAAGATAGAGAGGTGAGCGTTATGTACTATGTGCTGATAGTACAATACTGTCCCACCTGAATGTATCTAGCATCAGTAGGCCAATTTCATGCATTTGATACAGCTGTATCTTTGCAAAAGCATAGTGTGGACTGTGTTTGCAATGGAAGTCAATGCAAGCAAAATGATATTGTTTTAGTAGTATAGTAGTATAGTACATATGGGACTCAATCACAAGCAAAAACACAAGAAAACATTATCATTAAATATTCACATTCAAATTCTCAACTTAATCCTCCCAAACAAGCAAAACAAAGTTGTTGCTGTTTTAATTTGAATATCAGCGGGCATATACTTTTCACAAACCTTCAGTGCTAAATTACTTTTTCTTAACCCCTCCCCTGATAAAGTGCTCATACCTTCAACCAGTTGTCTACCCCTCCCCAATATATAGGTGCTTTTATTGTCACATAGCAAACTTCTTTCTCTGCATTTAACCCATCCCTCACGGGAGCAGTGGGCAGCCACTGGGCAGCACCCAGGGATCAACTCCAGTCACTGGTCAAACAGCACTGACTGGAGAGTGAACCTAACATGTTTTTAGATATTGTGGGGAACCAGAGCACGCTGGAGGAAAGCCACGCAGACACAGAGAGAACATGCAAACTCCACACAGAAGGGCCGAGACGACTGGGGTTCAAACCTGAAACCTTCTTTCTGTGAGGCCACAGTGCTCTCCACTGGGCCACCGTGTTACATTTACATTTACAGCATTTGGCATTTGGCATTTGGTGTTACTCCATGTGCATAATACATACATCAACAGTGAACTGGGTCACTGTTATAAGGGTCACATTTGAGCTTCTGGGTAAGTTAACCTGACATACCAGAGGAATTGTTGTAACACGTCCCTCTGGGGAGCTGTACATTGAAACTGTTTGTAAAATGGCAGGTATACTTTCAAACAAATACGTGGCAGTTGATTGGATGAACTGTCTGGTCGTTTTCCAACATAAACCACGCCCGTATAGCTATCAACACAACGTTGATTGCTTTAACTTTGTTGAGTTAGGCTACCTTAAACTATGTATGTAAGCATCCTTGCACAAGATACTGCTTGTAATAATTTATGATTGATTCTAAATAACTGTACTCATGTATGTTGCTTTGGATAAAAGCGTCCGCTAAATTACCTTTAAACATATTTGCTCTTTTATACTGTACTGTGAAATTGAATAATGATGAAAATAAGCACAAAAGATGAAGACGGCAGCACATAACATTACCTAACCAATTTAAAGGTGAAAATTGTTTGTGTGTGTTGTTTTTCTTTGTGTTTTTTGTATATGGTATGAAGCATTCTGTAAAACAAGCTTCAAGCTTGTAAAACCAACCGTAAGCGAGTCCACTTCCACAGCACTGATTCAATACTGATCCTTACAGTATGACTACTTATATTAAAATAGTATGTTTAGACTGTGTAATGAGCATTTAGATTCTCATGAAAAATATATAGCTATATCAGGGTCCTTTCTAAGTGAATGTCAGCCCAAAGGGTCTAGTAATATAGTGTCCAGTTTAGGGTCTAGTTATGAGGTTAGAGTCTACTACAAATACAAATAAATCCCACTGCCATCGGCACACATGCTGCTTGCTTGTAAACAATTCATGAGGTCCCTCTCCATATTTCATGGGGCGGAAATGGATGTTTTATGTCAGGAGAGAGGAGAAGAGAGAGGAAACCGATAGGAAACAAGTGACTAAAAGGATCCAGGGAAAACAGATACCTGGTTAACCTTTTTAATGCTAAACAAAATGCCATTTCAACACTGAAAGAAACAAACAAAATGAAAGAAAGAAAGAAAGAAAGAAGGAACGAAAGAAAGATAGAAAGAAAGAAAGATTCGCTGAAGCATCAGCTATAGCTAATGAAGAATCTCCATGGAGAGCTGGCCTCATAACTGACAAGACCTGGCTGCGTGTGTACAGTAATTGAAAGTAATGATAATTAATATCATCGGTATGATCACCCTTCGTCATTACGGGGAGGGGTGTTTATGGCTTCTTCTGAAAGGAGAAACAAGGTGGAGTATGTTCAAAAGAAAGGAATCGCATTAACCTTTCAGCCTCCCTTATCTTGTTAAATATCTGGGAAGGATTTAGTCAAAGCGGGCGGGTTGTTATTAATTAAAAATGTGAGGGGGAAAAAAAAACATTATTTTTTATTCCAGTGTTTTTCCTCTCCACCGGGCCATGAATTGATATTAAACCTGGATAAATTGGGTTTGATGTCTTGGATAACATCTTGGGATTAACAGACATCGGGTGCCTTGTGCACATTTTCAAACGATATATGCTAGGTGATTCAAGCATCACATTTGTGAGGCAAATAACATTATTCAAATGTGGGCGATAAGCAGTGGACTATAGCCAGGAATCAAGTCCCTACACCTTTTTGGTACCAGCTCTTTCACAATTACAGAAGCTGACTACTGTATGTCTCCAATAATGTCGCACTAGAATGACATTTATAATGACATAACATAATCTTTATGTAGATAATTAAATTGCCCATATGGGTTGATAAAGGATGACACTTAATGTGCATCCATTTTGATGATTTGAATAGGAAATAAATTAGATTTATAGCATTTTGATTTTAATGGAATCCGGCCTCATTTAATTCAGACCCATAAATCCATTGACCCATTAAAACCAATGCTAGTGTATCGCTAGCAGTACAGCTGTTTGCGTGAAGAAGCCCAGAGTAAGAGACAGAATAGGCAACATTCACATTCGAACACAATAAATAACCTGGTTGTTGACCACGCACACAAAACAAGCAACACAAAAAGAGTTATATTGTAAATTCCCGCATAATCACGTGCTTTTCAATTGCAAATCAGACCAGTGCTGTGAATCCGAATGGATAATCAAGTAAGGTCGCTTCCAAAAACACGAGCCTCTCATTAAGCTAACTCCAGCCTATTAGCGTTGGGACATATGTAGCTAAATGACACCGAGCACCCAGGGGATATGCAAATAAGGGGGACCTCCCGCGTCACACCCTTGTTTTTTTATCATGCAAACTGTGTTGGTGTGATAGCGAGAGAGACAGTAGCCCAGCATGTTGAGTTGAATGGTCTTCTACCATGTGTGGGTTATCAAATACCTACCAGCATTCAACCTTTAGGAGCGCCTGATATCAGCCAGCAGTCTTCTGGCGAAACGTTAGGCCTACTTTACAGCGAGTAGCTTGCGTTACCAAGAGACTATATATTATCTTTCGCTATTGTATACATACTTGAACTGGACAGTTATTTAAAAGGAAAAACATTTCCAGATTGGCCCCTGCTGTGACTTCTTCCATTGTCTTTAATTCCTTCAATACATATCCATGTGTAATTCTGTAATTCTGTAACAGTGACGGCTACATAGAGGAAACTAGCTCCGTTTGACACAACGAGTCTGTTCTCTTTTGGTTCCTCTTGTCTGTCGTCATGTGTTCCTCTCCCTCCGTGCTCTCTAACCGCCTCACGTACATCGACACCAACCCTCCTTGTTCCATTCACATAGCCGCTCTCTCCAGCAGACCACCCAGACCGGTGTTCCCTGTGCCACAGCTGTTCCCCTGCTGTGGCTTGCGTTTGTGTTACTTTGTTTCTGCGTGGTTGGAGCCAGGACCCCCCCCCCCCCCCTCCCCTCCCCCACACCCTTACCACACTAACACAACTTGTTTTAGTTTTTTTTTTTTTTTCTGCCTTGCTCCATTTGCCCCCCCGTGTTCTTGCTTTCCCCCTCTTGCTGCCCCGTCCCCGCGTTTCTAAGGCTTTTGTGTCCAGTGCAGGTGTCCCGGGTGGGTGAAAAGGGGTCCGTGGGGGCCGTGGTCGGCTACCTTCAGTTTGTGTGTGTGCGTGTGCGTGTGTGGAGGGGGTGGGGGATGCGTATTCATCCAGCCAACCCCCACCTGTGGCAGGTCTTGACCCACATGAGTCAGCCAGTCACTGCTGTGCCACAGCACCATTGTGGTTGAGCTCTATTGAGGCCGTGTTCAAACAAGGAATCCGTCCACTCTGCAGAACTGCCTTGCTGCCTTGTGGCCGATTCACGCTCAGCTTCTCGTCCACGCCGGACCCTAGACTTCATTATGTATACTGAGGCGGGCTAAATGAAACGGAAACTAAACTGGACATACAGTGGAATTAATTAACCGATGGGAGAACGGCGATAATGTGAGATGTAGTCACTAAGCACTGGATAAGGAAATAACTGGAGAGGGTGGAGTGTTAGCATACATGTAGAGTTGCTCACTAGGTATATTTTATATTAATAATGTATGGTATGTTCAAGTCACCACACACCCACGGCCAGACAGAAACACCATGGAAACGCAAAGCAGATATAAATGTTAATGCTTCATTTAAAGGCTCCATGTCATTCCTTTGTTCAGCTGTCATTGTGAATAGTTTTTGCTGGCGGTGCATTTTTACATAACATGATTGTTATACATTGTTAGCACGTTACTGTCATGATATATATTAGTGGGAGGCAAAGAATGCTGATTGGGTACAATCCAGAAATTATGTCACACCTGCGGCCAAATCTCGTTTTACACATTTATTTTTGGTTAAATGTAATGTTAGATTTCAAAATAAGTCGGTCACTCTTCAGGACCATTTAGAAAACAGCTGAAAATCACATTTTACAACAGGGAATCTTAACTTAAACTTTGTTATGCCTCAATACAACACTAACATCAACATAATAAACCTATCAAGACAAATCATGCTTGCCCACTTAACTTACATTTTTTAAGTTTTTATTTAACTGCTACTAGGGCAAGCCCTTTCAAACAAATACTTGGCAGGTGATTGGACAAACCTGTGAACCAGCACAGCCTGTTAAATTTACTTACAGTAGAAAAGTCGGGAAAAGAGTGAAAACATATTTTCCATTTTCTCTTCTAATACATTATACTAAAACTAATGCTATATTGTATCACCTACACTAACCTCTGTACCCGCCATAGTTTTTAATTAGTTGTTTTCAAGTCGCCACCTAAATCACGCCTGTAGCTAACAGCTGATTGACTACACACTAGGTTTACCGGCCTGAAACACAATGATTTCCAAGCTCTCCTGATGGACTCGGGAGCTTCACTTTGACTTTGCCTTGTTACTGGTTACTAGCGGTTAGCTTGCTTTACCAAGTGAGATCCTGCTTGGTGCATTTCAGACTACACATTTTTTTCATGCACATGATGCAGTTAGGTCAGGGAAGTCATCAAAGTGTAAAAACCAAGGTATTTGTGAAGTTGGCAGGCAACGTCAAAAAAGCATATATGAAAATAAAAGTGAAATTAAAGCACTGACTAACATAAAACTCGGTGACAGCACCGTCAAATAGACGGAGACAGAAAGATAAGACGTTTTTAGATTGCCAAGTTCAAATATCAAACGAGTCTGTTTGCACATTTGCATGCGGACTATGCCGTGCTGTCTGTTGCTAGGTGAGCTTTAGAGTGCTGCCTCACGACTGAAACACAACAACAGCCTCAGGGGCTGAGATAAAGGGATGTTATCCCTGGGCACTGAGGTGGAGACAGTTTTGCATCTATTGCCTCCAGATGGGTCAACTCAGGGCACAGAGGAAAAGCAAGCCCGATCACACGCCCTGAAGACAGCTTCACCTCAGAGCACCCAGGGGTGGGATGGGGGCACCAGCCTACACCCCTCTCTCCTTGATCGGCAGGCGTGTCGGGACGTGAACAGGCTCAGCAACAGCGCTGACGATGCCCGGGCTGTACGAGAAGGGCTTTACGTTAATCTGTCAAATCTGTCTGATGTTGTTGTTCTCATTAGTCAGCGGGAATCTGTCTTTGGACTCACCGGGACTTGTTTACTTGGCGTGTTCACCCAATCCTGGTTTCAGCTGGGGATTCCTCTTGCTCAAGGTGTCGAATTATCCTTGCTGGTTGACTAGGGGATTCACCAGTCCCTTCAGGAATACAGTTGGTGTGCTGTTGTGCACGTGTGTGTGCGTGTGTGCGTGCGTGCGTGCGTGCGTGCATGCGTGTGTGTTAGAGAGAATTGTGTTTGTGCTTGCTCGTCCCTCCACAGAGAGGTAAGGAGGTAAGGCTCGGGGGCCTCATGTTAATGAGAGCAGTTACCAGGATTCAAATTTAAACTTGTCATTTAAAGCCACAATGACCCCCGACCCCACTATAGAACCACAACTTTTGTGTGTGTCTCTCTCTCTCTCTCTCTCTCTCTCTCTCTCTCTCTCTCTCTCGGTTGTATCCAGTACTCCCGGTGCACATATTACTTTTACAACTGATATGAAATTGAGAGATTTTTTTATACGAGCCAATTTTTGTTTAACTGCATCTTCATCCACCCATGCAGCGTTAACGCCATTTCGTTGCTGTCTCGTGGTATTTTAGCTAGTTTACCCCACCTCTCCCTCTCTCCTGTGGAACAATAAACATCTTGTTATGAACTCTCTACATAATGCTGAGCTCAGAATAATAAAAGGAAAAGTGTGGTTTTTATACTGTCAGTAAAAGTCAATATACTGTGAGCCATTTGCCTTTTACATTAGCTTCAGATATTTGGCATTATTATACAGTATATCCCAATGCTAACATTGAACAGAACATTTACATTTATACAACCTGTAGAATATGGGAGACGGTTTTTTTCTCACAAAGTGTTCTGCTAATTCTCTTGAAGGATTTTAAAACATTTTATGAAACAGTAACACACATTAGACACAGGAATTATAGGGATGACATTGCTCTAATGTTGTGAATGTAATACTGTATATTTAGCCAGATTAAATTTGAAGTTGTGTGGTAGAGACAGCATTATATGCATTGTGTTGTTTTGGTTGAAAACATAGCGAGCTATAACATCAAAACAAAACGTGTTTGTAACAATTATCTCAGCTTGTAGCAAAAAGATGACATGAGTCAATACATTTTGTGTTTCCTTCTTACTGCAGCCTAATAAACTTAGCTGCAGCTACGTTCCTGTCATGAACAGATGGGAACACATTCTCTTTCTTTCCTTTAAAAGGAAACTCTTTGTGTTTGTTTCTACAGTGTGTTGTATTTAAACATTAAATCTTTCACCATTCATTTGAAATGTGTTGTTTTTTGTACACCCCTTCCCCCCCTCCACCTTCCCCCAAGATACCCAGTGCACTCTGTCCACCATCACACACACACACACGCACACACACACACACACTCCCTCTCTCTTGGCTATCGAACATCAATCTAGCCAGCACCGTCTGCTAAGCCTCACTGGGCAATTAACCACATTGAGAGTGAAAGCTCTAATCAATTCCTGGCCTTCTCCAACACACACACACACACACACACACACGCAGGCACGCACGCATGCACACA
>JAODLL010002873.1:0-12090 GCA_026546735.1 Forbesichthys agassizii | reverse complement strand
ACACACACACACACACACACACACACACACACACACACACACACACACAAACACACATACACAACAACATATATACTGCTTTCTTGTACATTACAGAAATAAAAAAGATGGCACTTTTGGGCATCTTACTATTTCAGAATTTTCTAAGGTAATCAATTGTGATTGCTTTGTACTATGAACTATACGTACTATAAGTGAATTGCAAAGTCAGCGTCATTCAAATTTGAAAATCGTATATTGGACATTGAAGAGATAGAGGCAAATGTATTATCACATAACTTATTGTGTGGGTGTAGACTTCCAAACATGGCTGGGATGACAACAGAGCTGTTCCTTAACCTTAATCTTAATTATCCATCATTGCTACAATTTGTGTGTTAGACAGGTTGTGTTGGTTTCTTAAACATATCATCCCTCTTGCACAAACAGGATAAGTAATTATGAGGGCAACATTCAAATACATAAATAGACATCAAGACAAACCTTGAAATGAATCACACACTCTCAAGTTTGGCTTCATGGCTATGTTGTCTCATGCTCCGAAACACTGTATCATGGTCCAAACTATTTTGCATGATCAATGGGCTTCATCACTTTAAACAAATCCAGCCACATACAGTATACAGGACTACACACTACATATCTGACCATCTGTCCAGGTCACTCCCGAGGACGTAATTATTTAAACACATCTGAACAGTTGGGCATTTGTCTCACTACTGGTTTTACTTGAAGGAGACAGGAAGTGTTTTGTGTTGTTTCAACAATGTGAGTTAAGCTTTTCCTTTTTATAACTGCAATGTTAATGGTAACAAGCAGTTCCCATGTTGGTATGGTGCCAATTTTAATTTAAAAAGATTAAAAAGAATCTCCCTTTACAAAAACGAATCTTTGTCACATTTTATCTGTTTGACAAATCTCTCACTCTCTATCACTGACAAACAATCGCCGCTGGCGATGAAGGTGCTAATAGGGTTTCTTGATTCTTATTTAATAAAAGCCAAAGGTAGGTGTAAAACGGGATGTTGTGAGGTGTTATTACAGAAAATAGACAAGAAGCAAGAGAGCAATAGCAAGAGACTTAGAGAGAGAGAGGGGGGTTGAAAGACAGACCGACAAACCAACATATAGGAATAATGTACTGAAAGACAGGCCAGACAAATGACAGACAGGAACGTACCCCATACAGTATCAGACAGACAGATAGACAGGTAAGCACCCAGATATATACAGCCAGTAAAGTAAGTAAAGAGAGCTAGACAGCTAATGATGGTATGAGCAGTCAGATGGGCCTTGGAGTGACACAAAAGGTTACTATGGAGAGGAGGGTTAACAGACATTTTGGACTACATACACTGGTTTGGGCTTTGTCAGTTACGCTTAATGGGACACACTTCCACCCATCTCAGCCCTATCTACCACACACCACCCTATGTAGCTCTCTCTCTCTCTCTCTCTCTCTCTCTCTCTCTCTCTCTCTCTCTCTCTCTCTCTCTCTCTCTCTCTCTCTCTCACACATTCTCAGTCATGTGCTGCCTCTCACCCAGGAGAATCGGCTTTCTGCCACAAATGAGAGGAACAGACGCTCAAGACAGAGGCACCCTGGGATCAAATCACAAGCTCACAGTTGCAAAAATATGCCCCCATAACAACACACACACACACACACACACTAACAACGAGGGAGAGAAGCTATATTTGTTACAGTGATCCATCTACACCGCACCACCCATACACATGATACAAAACAAAGTCCCCAGACACACCCACAGAATCACACACAAACACACATGCAAATGCACACACGCACACACACACACACACACACACACTGCGATAAGTACAAATAGACTGAACAGCCAAGCTTACAGACTAAAAAATATGATGCAAACCCACACGTACACAGCAGGCACCCACAATAATGAAAAAAAAATAAAATAAATAAAGGATAATATACCGCATAATTGCATAATGGTGTCTAGTCAACCAGGTTTGGACTAGTCCTGGTATTTCCTATTGCAGCACCACGTCTGTGAATGTAGGCTTATACACATGGTATTTCATCAACTTGGCAATTCTTCCCCTAAAATAAGTTTATCAAAGGCCTCAAAAACAATAGTTGTCAACTGGTTGGTAGAGAGACCATGTAGAGCTGTCACTCTGCATATATATGAACTCTTTCCTCATCTTCTGTCAACAGTGAGGTTGTGTAACAAGCTGCCCTATATGCCCCCCAATCACCCCGTGTTCCCACCAGACAGGACAGCCCTGTCAGACGCCGGCCCCAGCCCAGACTGAGAACGTCTGACGAGAGGACAGACTCCCCTGAGATTAGTAGAATGTTCTTATCTGCCCTCTGCTATCTCTCTTTGTCTCCCTGTCCTCTGTCTCTTGTCATGGCCTGTTCTGTCCTCGCTGACTACTACAACACCCTCTTATCCGCTTCTCTCAACACACGCACGCACACGCACGCACACGCATGTCAACATATGGGCGCTGCAGTTCTCCGTCCCGTGTCAAAACGGAATGTAAACATATTTAGGATAAATAGCACTCCAGCTATTTACACATATCGGTTTAGGGATGAAGCCTCCGAGAACACACCTTGCACTTATTGAGTGCTACAAGTGTGTTGTATTACATTGTGTGTAAAGATCCTTAAAGCATAATTGAAACTTTACAAAACCAAGAGCGTATATATAGAGTAGGAATCTATGTTTTGATACATATATTTTTTTCTCTCTCTTAACTGTCAACTCTATTTCATAGAACCATTAAAGAGTGAGATAACGGTATCTGGTGAGAGGATTTAGCAGCATTGTTTTCCCCTTCTGCCATATGATATTTCAGAAGTGCAAATGGTGGAGCGCCTGACATTCTATCTCCCTGTCTCTCAACTTGTGCTGCTATTGTTTTCCCTCAGCCAGAGAGCCCCTTCGCGTCCCTCTTCCTTTAGAGCCCAACACTCCTTTCAGTTCCACCCCTCATCCTCTCTCCTTCCCCCGCAAAATGTCTCTTCTCGTCTCGCCTTCGCATTCCTCCTTCCTCGTGCATTCTGTTCCGTGCGCTTTTGCGCCCTTTACTTTTGTTTGTCTTTGTTGCTTTTACCTCCTCTCCTCTCATCTCTCTTTGCTCAAGTTCCCCTCTCTCGCCCCGAGTCTGCTCCTGCATACACATTCATTGCACATGGCCATGGACGCCCTGTTTGAATAACAACCGCAGAGAAAGACACACAAAACAACTGCCATCTCTGCCACACACACACACAGCTTTTCAAAATTTGGGTTGAAAAAACACTGCGCATTGTAAGAAGAACAAGAAACAATGACTGGGTCACACGTCTGTGTGGGAGCTATGGGGATGTGCACATGTTCCCCAGTGCATGTGTGTAACGTGTAAGCAATTCTCCCGTCATAAGCTTGTAGCAAATACATCCATAGGCTTCATGCAGCATACGGTATATGCAAATATCATTCTCCACACATCCCGTATGAACTTTTAGATACAGAGTAGTCTTTCAGAGAACTGTGTGTGTGCGCATGTGTGCATCTCAGCACACAACACAGCATCTTATGACTCCCAGCTGCACGCGGTTGGCCTGCTATAGTCTGCAATGGAACAGTCCGAAATGTTTGGTGTGCACAACTTCACTGGAAAGCCCCCGTTACCCAATCATACTTCCTCCATTGCATGGAACTGGGACAGACCCTGACTCGCCAGAAAAGGAATGGCTGAAGTTCCACAGCTGACAGTAAAACAGATCAGGACAGAGCAGAGTAACAGATGTCAACTCCTTCAGACCGACATCATTTGAGTTGACGTGGAGGCATTGTGTTATTTGTCCTCTGTTCACTAATGACAATGCGCCTCATATGCATTCAATTTTACTAATTCATCAGACAGCAGGTTGAGTGATCTTTACCTGGAATAGCCTATGTAGTCTCACCCTAACATCAAGTAAACTGCAGCATATAGCACATAGCCTACCTTTAATGACGATTGCAAAAAGACGGCTGAACAATCTAGGCTTACACATTAAAAGTTGACGTTCTGCGTCACTGGAAAAATATGCATTTAAGCTATCCTAATCACTAACCTCGACAGCGTGCATTACGTCGGCACCCTATTTGACAAGGCGCAAAAAAGTTTTAATGTGAGAACGTTAGCATAGATCTTAAAAATGTTAACTGGATCAGTGAAAATAAAAAGGTAGCCTAACTCGTCTACGCACATCACCGAAGAACTCCGTTTGAGCAAATTCAAAAACATGACGTTTTTACCATTATTTAACAAATTGGGTTTAGAAAATAGGTGAGGCAAATACACGCTAAATTTGAAACAAAATAACAAACTAATCTAAAAATGCACATATCACACGCCACAATCCCTAGCAATATAAATGCAGAAGGCTATGCACCACCTAAATCGTTCAACTTTGATTTAAGTTAGTGAAATCTAAAATTGACTAAGTTTGAGTATTTCACCGCACTATATCAGGCTGTGGCTGACTTACCTTCTAATGACGTTTACTCCACGAGAAACCGTTAGGATCTTGATGTCAACTTCACTTCACAACCTCTAGGTTTTGATTTTCATTTCATTCCTGGCATCGCTTTTCCCTGCTGCAAGGCACATGACACATTGGTTAACTCTCAGCTATTCCACTACTGTTGTCAGTACTATCATCTAATCAGAAGTACAATCGGTTCGCCGCCGTGACGTTTTGCTAACTTGCTGACAGTTCTTCACAAGATCGCAACACCGCGCGATTGTTTTGCGTTCCAACAGAAAACACGATAAATCACATAAACGCCATAAGGAAAGTGTTTACACGAAGACTACCGTATAGTCTATAGTAAAATCTACAATAATTGTCTTTTTTGAACGCCCAGCTATTGTGCTGGCTTTGTGGGGTGCTGCTATACTCTGGTGCTGATGCGAGTTTTCCACGCTCCTTTGTTGATTCTGACACGCATAGGCTACTGGCCACCTTCTTTGTCCACTTACATCACGGAGATGCTCGCGAAAGCTTTGCTTTGCAACGGACTAGTTAATCTGTTAAACTAGGCCTATCATAAATTAGATATTGACTTTGCATAACAAGGATTGCATAAAACATGTTCTACTCAATTATGTAGACTACATCAGTCACATTATGTTAGAAGTAAGTATACATAGGCTGATCCGATGTGATGTTCTCAGCCTTCCACATTTATTTGTTTTACTGTAATATCGTATTAATTATCAAGAAAAACATAACGAATTAGACTTCTTTGGTCCAGTCGAAATACTTTAGTGCGTCTTACCAAAATGTCCAGAAGTTTATTCCTTTATGGGGCTGTGGCAGCCGTGTCTGTCTCTCGCTCTGCGATGTCTCGGGCGTCAGAGCCCAGTGCTCCAGAGTCCAGACCAGGCGAGTCAAAACTAAACGCCAATGTCTATCAACTAGCGCGGTGACGACATATGATTACGCCCAGCCACACCTATCCATTCATAAAATAGAGAGCGCCACCCTATGCGTTCAGGGATAGTAGTCGTAGATTATGTATACAGTAGCCTATGCCTCATTCCTTTGCATGATTTAGCCAAATAAGGCATTTAGTGGTATTGCTGAAAAAACATTGAGGAAATTACAGTAAACGGGTAGAGGCAGTTGAGTAGCTAGATAGTGATATGTCTATTTGGCTGCAGAAACATAGAAGTGAATTTGGTGAGGAGTCAGTGCTAGTAAGAGCTTCATGTCGGTCAGAATTATTTTTGTGCATTTCTTCTCAGCTGCTCTGAGGTCTGTTATGTGCTCAGACCTGTTATGTAAAGGTATGTTTTTTTTCCCTGTTAAATCTAGCACAGGGCATCATCATCTACATCTTGCCCAACGTTACTTCAGCAGGGTGGCCAACATAATGGGGTCCTCTGTGCAGTCTCCACATTTCTGCCAGTACGGTATATCTAGTCTATACCTGCCGTACCTGCCTGGCAGTGGGTATGTTGGCATCACATTATACAATACAGAGAGAACATGTCATTGCACCATTTGCCTATACCTTCCACCTAGCCATCCCATTAGGTTTGACAGTAATTGGGTGGATACATACCTCTAAGAATAAAGTGAAGTCAGAGTTGTGTTAGATTGACACCTCCAGTGCCTGTGGGAGCTTCCTACCACAG
The DNA here is from genome assembly GCA_026546735.1 of Forbesichthys agassizii. Lineage (NCBI taxonomy): Eukaryota > Metazoa > Chordata > Actinopteri > Percopsiformes > Amblyopsidae > Forbesichthys > Forbesichthys agassizii. The sequence goes on along the minus strand of JAODLL010002873.1, from coordinate 5,922 downwards.
AATCACATTAGTCCCTGTGTTTCTACATATGTGCTGAATTAGGCAACCATGTTGAATTGCAGCTGGAGATTATACAATCAGTTAAACGGGTATGAAAGCAAACTAATTCATTTTCAGCTGTCATGTTCATGACAATCTTATACTAATACACAAAGATTGACATTGCTTAATGTTTTGTTTTCATAGACCTGCCTGGGTAAATCATCTTTTTGACAGCTGGTGGTTGATATTATGATCATTTGTTTTCAGTAAAGCAGTATTACTAAGTAGTAGTTTACTGTAAAAGAACAATATAATTCTGGTCCGGGGGAACTGGACCAGAATGTTAAACTGATCCAGATGAGGCTGACTCTCAGCTCAATTTCGTTTAGCTGAGATACAGTTTGGAAACCCTGTTCGCATTAGCGTTCACACAGCCACCCTGCTGGTGGGCCAATCAGCGTGGGTTAGTGAGATGATGGTGGTAGAGCTAAGAGGCGATCAAAACAGGTGTAGCAACGCCAGTTGGTTCAGCGCTGTCCAATAGTTTCAAAATTAACCAGAGGTCTATGCAAAGTAGGAGGAAACGACTGCAAACACTTCCCAATGGAGCCTGGCTCCATGGCTGCACCAGGCTATTGGAGCAGTGGTAAAAAAAAGTAGATTATACTGATACAATATTCAGCTGAACATGGTACTTTATGACCCTCATAGAGTACCATGTTCATTGCTGCAAGTAGTGTACACAAGCTGAGGTTGGGTTCAATTTGACTTACCCCATTCATGTCATATTTATCATAGCGTTCAACAACAAGTTCACTGTTTTTAAGCCAGTAGTGTTCACCCAGAATGTATTGTGAAATTAATTTTCAGCCCTCTTAAAATAAGTTTCAGTCAAACATCTGAAAGTGAGTTGTCCTGAAAATAGACTGAAGGAACCTGTCTGGGCTTGCCTTGCTCACATTGCAGTTGCTAAGCAGTAAGTGTCCCGGACAACCACTGATCAGCAGGCATAAAGCAGGCAGGCATGATATTCAATGTTTGTATAGTTGTTTTATTAGTATTATTATTATTTAAAGAAATCTGTGTATTCATGAAATATTGATTCTATATTGAATATGAATTATGGACCATTTCTTTTTTGGGGGTTATGAGTCTAATATAATCACTGGCATAAGACATATGCATGTATACTGTAGCCGCACACATACACCTATGCATATTCAATTATCTGGCTTGAAGGAAGGCAGTTTCTTCATAACTGCACCAAAATGTCTCCATAAAGGCCCCATTTATCTTGTGTAAATATGACTCAATAAACATTCAATCTTACATACTTATCTATTTCTCCCCTTTGCTTTATGATGCAGACAGGTGTACTGAACCTTAATCTCATCTTGTGAAGCATTTTCCCATTGCTAATGATATCATGCTGTTGAACATGGGCAGTGGGCACAATAATGGTGGCCTCCACATGGTTGACCCAACTGTCTGCCTCTGCTGCCGGCAAAATGCTGACGCAGGGCTATGATAGGTCTGTGTCAGCTGAACAAAACATGGGTGGTCTCTGTATTAAATGGACACATGCATACACACTTCCTCGCACGCATAAAAGGTGGTCTTTTCCTGGCACAGATCTCCCTCGCTCATGCTGTGTGCGTTCATGGCTGGTCAGATGCCACAATAGCCTTTGACACCAAGTGTTCACAGACCACAATGACTTCTTACAGTGAGAGCTAAAGGTTCACAAAAGGCTGCTATTTGCAGCAGAGCCTATCCCATTCTTCATGTTGATCCCCTGGACAAGACACAGAAGTGGCAATTGAGCTTGAACAATCGCTCACAAAGGGAGGAATTGACTAGATGTTTCCCAACCCACCACCTCCCTTCCATAACACCCTACACAAACACATGGGCGCGCACACACACACACACACACGCACACACACACACACACACACACACACACAAACATACACACTCCCAGGCAGCTGTGCAGCATTGTGGATGGCCATGTGTGAGGTTAGCTTGGCATAGTTAATTTGTAACACTTAGCACAGCAAGATCATTGTGACACGTCACTGTGACCGTGTTATTGATTAGAGAAGGACTAACTGGTAAGCCACACCACCACATTAAGGGTTAGAACCCAAGGACATGAAATGGTGTTAAACATGTTAATAGAGGACTCCCACTCAAAGTCACACAAGGGTCAGTCGTTGAGAAACAACTTGTATATAGGCCCAATTACAAGACATGGTCGTGTAACATTATCTTCTCTTCTCACACACTATATGACCCACAAACTTTCTCTTTCCTATCTGGTTCTACTTCTACTGTAGCCACTCCCTTTCCTGAAAATGAATATGCCCAAATGAATAGAACTATGTTCTTCTTCCCTATATTGTAATCACTACCAGTCATTATATAGTTACATGAACTGCAGTATATTTCTTCACACCATAACAGAGGAATTGTCAACACTCGTAGTCATCACACCAAAGTGCTCCAGCAGACATATGTGCGTTCCTCGTGTGTCGCCAGGTCACTCGAGGGTCGTCCTGGCCCGAGATCAGAGGAATGAGTGCACAAAAGCCTTGCGGCGCCCCCAGCATGAGGTGCAGTGCACCGTCCACTCCCTGTTCAGTACCCATCCCGTATTCAGACGCTGCCGGGCGTCACTGAGGAGCTATGAATAGCTGCTTGCTTGTGTCCATGTGCCGTCAGCCAGGCCCTGGCAATGTGTGTCGCCGGCGCCGCAGCGCTCCCGACCAGCGTCACTCCACCGGCAGCACGTCGGGGTCGCCATGGCAACACGGACGAGCACAGATGCTCTGCCCTTACATCCTTTTGGTCTCTCTCTCTCTCTCTCTCTCTCTCTCTCTCTCTCTCTCTCTCTCTCTCTCTATCTCGCACTCAAACATACACGCGCACGAACAAACTCGCTCCTGAGATTAGGATTTATGACGCTCAGATGGGAACAAGAGACTTGAGATTCTGTCCACGGGGGCATCTGTTTGTATTCATGAATTATTTTTATTTATTATTTACTATTGAACTTAGTATCACTGTCAATCTGGCTGCTGTAATGAGGGTCCGTGTGTGTGTGTGTGTGTGTGTGTGTGTGTGTGTGTGTGTGTGTGCACCTGTAGCCTTCTTACAAGTTACAAGTCTGTATAAACAACAAATACTTGACATTTCTTCAGGTACATGGGGACTGTCACGTCTCAGCCCCTCACTTCCTCTCCTGCCCAGCTTCACACTGATATATCCACAGAGGTATGTGATATGGGAGTGACTGACCTTAATGGAGGGTTATGTGGTTCACTGGGTTTTGGCAGAAGTTGGATAGTGTTCTTCCTAGGGAACGGGCATTTGCTGTGTTTGTATTTCTGCTCCATTAAATACTCAGAGTTGAATCACATGGCACCTGTCCCAGGTAGTGTTGTTAAGCAGTTTTACCTCTGTTTTTGAAACAATGAAAGGGTTTGTACTTATTCCATTATGTTATGTCTACAGTTACTGTAAAAGCTCAAATGTGGTGTTAAATTAATACTTTTCTTGACAATACCAGTTAACCATTCTCCATTATGGAGTTTGCGTCAGCTAGATTGAGTTTCCATGCCCTGTTACAATGACAGGTTGTTCTCTGTACAGCCTATTAGCATGACAGACAGAATACGCTAGTCTGGTACAATAGCTGGTGCAATGCAAATGTGTTTAGCCAAACAGGGCTGTTCCATCACATTGCTTAACTCCTGCAAACAGATGAGGCAAAGTTCTCTAGAGTAAATAACAATAATCTCAACCACATTTCTGCCTCTCTCTATCACATGTCATATCTCTATATTAGTCTCTATGTCTTTCTTTCAGGCACAGTTTGTCATGTGTACATACAGATAGTTACTGAGTGGCAAATATTGCAGATTGGTCAGAATTGTGTGTCTTTGTATTTGTCTAATCCCAAAATAAAAGTAATACACATTTCTGTATGTGATGAGTGAAAGAACAGCCTGGTAATATGTTGGGGACAAGATGTCAGCATACATAATGCCTGTGTTAGCAAACCTAGTGATCTAATATACTGTAAATTGAGACATGTATTTGAGATATGTGTTTGTTACTCACTATGAGCCTGTGTGATGTCTTATTAGAAAAACACAAAACGGGTCACATAAGTTCTTATCTATCAGACTGTACGTTCATGTTGGTACAATATCTACATAGGGACAACTTATTCATTCAGAACAAACAACCTACTACACATATACATTGTATGTATGTATACATGTAAAGTCATAACTAAGCACTGTGCATACAGTAGTACCACATCCATACATGCCAGTAGTCCCAAGAAAAGTATTGACTGTGTTCCTCCAAATATGTTCCCTTTTGACAGCCTGCAAGGAGGAAATTGCCCATTTCTGTCATATCGGTTTACAATTTGGTTTCCAGCAAACCCCTTTATGACATCTTCATTATGTTCATTTTGATTTACCATTTCCATTGATCCCTTTTCTCAATGGAGAGAACTATGGTGAAAGCCAAATTGATCCACTGATACTATAAAACCTGAATGTCTCCTTCCCTTTATTCCTTCCTTCCTTCCTTCCTTCCTTCCTTCCTTCCTTCCTTCCTTCCTTCCTTTCTGTCAACCCCCCTACATCTCTGGAAACACACACACACACACACAAACAGACATATCACACATACAAGGTGTTTTTAAATTAAGATGTCAGGTCATGCCCTGAAATTGTCCATTCATTTCTTGATTTTTACCACTATTGCCGCTTTCATTGACAGACAACCAACGAGTGTTGGTTGCCAGGATATTGCTGGTATTATTGCTCTGACTCTATTTTGAGACTCAATAATGGCTAAACAATATTGATTCCACATGCTTTAGAGAATAAGGGTACATGTGTCCATGTGAATAGGTCATAGTGCAAGTATTTCAACCCCACTGATAAAGTAAAGCGTGCAGTTTGTCTAGTATATTTTACTGTACAAGAAATAGTCTTATTGGTTGACATTGGTGTCCTAGACATAAGGAACTATGGACAGAGATGGCTGTACACAGTTGCACACACAAACAGGCAGACACACATAGAAACACAAACAGTGGTTCAAGTATATATGATAATTATAGTCTCTGGACTGCTCTGGAAAATGAATCCATCATCATGTGAATGGTGCCATCTGTGCACACGCACACACACACACACACACACACACACACGCACACACTAGAAATGTAGACACATTATCTACAGTACACAGACGTCAGCCCATCTAAACAGTACTGAGGTAGTGCTGCTAGGCAACCATAACATCCCAGTGCAGATGGCAGAGTCTGATCATGTGTATTTTACTCTAATCTAACTTAAATTTTTGCCTACACATGTTTGATGACGTTGATGTCTACATACTGTGTGTTTATGTGTGTGCGTGTGTGTGTGTACGGTTCAAGTTATAAAACTATAATTGTTACATTTACAGAGCAAGTACATCAAAAGCATATCAGAACTGTCTGGACATACAACACTGACACATTTACAGTATACCCAGTTAATTAGGACCTACAAATTATTTGATATTTAAATCAATATCAAATATTTATTTTCAAGATTGCAACAAGTAAGTTCTGCAGGACTCAATTAAGAATCAAAATTACATTTATAACCTGTAAATAGCATTTTAAAGTACCCATATAATAGTGTTTCATTTTTATCATAGACTGTATAAATGAGCAAACCCTGCGTGACAACATCACCCATCGCTTTTTGTCAAGAAATTTAAGAATTTAAGAATTTTAAAAAATAAAATGTTTTTTTATTTTTATTTATTTATATATATATATAGTTGGAATCTGGGTGGTTTTCCTAACACCAGTTCCTGCGTGTTCTTTTATGGAGTTTAAGTAGGAGGAAACACTGTGTCCAA
>JAODLL010002872.1:0-12091 GCA_026546735.1 Forbesichthys agassizii | reverse complement strand
CACACTCTCGAGAGAGAGAGAGAGAGAGAGAGAGAGAGAGAGAGAGAGAGAGAGAGAGAGAGAGAGAGAGAGAGAGGGGGGCAACTTAATGGAAGGAAAATACTGTAGGGAGGCAGTTGTCCTAACAGATTCAACTTTATTAAGGGATCGTGTCGACATGTCAGCCTATGATCTAGGCTACTCACAGACCTACCGGATCAGCTTACAATGTTAGTAATATTAGTTTTATTGTGTCAAAGCAAGAACAAACTGTTAACAGGGCGGTATATAAATCATCTCCGTTCAAGTTTCATAAATAGCCAAATTACTTTTATAAATAGCCTAGGCTACCTCCAGTAATGTTAATTTAAGAGATAGCCTATGGCCTAGCCTATACATTTAAAGAGACAATAATTTTTAAAGAATGACTATTAAAGCATTTCATTACAAATGCTTAATTTGTAATGTGACGATTTGTAGCTACCACATATTTTAACATACTGCACAAACCAGATAATTAGGAATAATTGTTATGTTTATTGTTAATTCTAAATAGGAAGATGTACAGTAGACTATTTGATTGCCACGCCAAGTCTTCATATTACGGTGACATCAGATTGAAACACAATCTAAAGTAATACCTCACCCCCCACAGCACGCCTCTAGAACCTTCCCAGAAACATGCACCTGCACCAATATAGCTAAGTAATTAACCCCTGATTATTAATACACAGGAGACACGCATATCCAGGCTTCGGGTTTCTAATGGGAATGATAAACAGGCCTTGAGGGTCTGTCAGGGTCTCAGCACAACCCATATGCAGCCCTGCAAGGCAACCGAATCACACTACCCATAAATCAATCGCAGAAACATGACAGGGGTACCGAAACTATGCCCCTACCCCCACCCCATACCCGAGCGAGAACATTACTGTGGATTGAAAAAATAAATATTTGTCTGGTTTCTATTTATGAGGTAATACAACATGGATGAGTTCAGTGTTTGACGTCCAACAGCAGTAGTTATCTTTTCATAGTCTGCCCCTAGTGGTCAAATAATGCATACACCTTAAAGGTAATTTCTGGCACATCAATGTGATGATTTAAAATGAAGTAACTTTATGCCTTCATGTTTCATGCTAACTGTCCTCTGGCATCTGGTTGGAAAAATGCCTAAACTGGAGAAATGTTAGTCATCTAACGAAATAACAATGTATTGCTTGCGTAACATCAACATGCAGGTATAATTTCCTAAGGCTCGCCAAACTGTCCAACCGGACGGAAAGGACAGGATTCCCATCATCTCATACCATGCTGGACACGTCAAAGCCAACAATGTAGGACCACATTACCAAGAAACAGCACTTAATACTGAATAACTATGCCTGTTGGGGTGTACAGCAGGTGTGAGTGAATTTGAATTTGAGAAAGGAAGGGGGGGTTGTTTGACGAGTGAGTGAGATTAAATCCTAAAATAAACAAATATATTTGTGCGTGTGTGCTTCTGGCCCAAGATAGTGTCATAGGGTTGATGGTTGGGTCTCTCGAGTTAGGGTCTCTCTTTCAGGCATACAGACAGACAGACACGAAGAGTTATATAGTGTATCGCTGACTGAATAGTATTGAGCCAAGCATCATCTGTACAGCTCCATTTGCGTTATGTCACTGCCCCTCAATGCTACAATGTTAATCCCCCTCCACCCCACTCCAGGGTAATTGTCACCAGGAGTGATAATTTTACAAGCAGGATCATGTCGTAAACACTCTGAACGATCCGCATCTGAGACTGTCCATGGTATGCCGTTAGATGCTGTCTTCACAAGCCGTGCTGGTTCTCTTGTATGGGAGGAAATAGCTCTTCAGTGTGTAGCAGATAACAAGGTGGAAATAGATGGGAGATATTTTTATGGAAGGGCGAGGGTATTCCCTTGAGCAACACGAGATGGCCTCATACAGTCTGAACGCAATGCGGTGCAGACAGGTAATGGAGTGTTGGCGTTGTTGCAAAGTGACTGGTCAAGTGACTAACGTTTCACAATATATTTATCTTATAATTAAGATATAGGTGGTTTAACTTAGGAAACAATCATTTGAATTTAAGGAAACCAAAGGGTTTGAAAATGACTGATTGACCATGCTTGACGGACTCTGAGTCTCCTGTCATCTGTTAGGGTGGAAAAACTAACTTGATTGGTTGTTTTGAGTGCAGCATGGCTCCGCCTACCTTCATTCTATATTAAAGGTGTAGTCATCGATGATGGAGAGAGAATGTTGATATTTTAACACCTCTCCCTTTAATGCAACAGGGTACTCCATCAGAAGCTCCGCCCCCAAAATGGACACAGATTGCCAATTGATAGTGTTGTGTGGTGCGGTCTGCACCATTTTGTGTTCCAATTTACAGAGCTAGAGTTTTTCACGTCCCCAGAGCCAGCCTCTGCTGCCCGAGTCTGGTCCGTTGAGGCCCCTGACCTTTGCTGCTACCCATTTGACAGTGCACCTAACCCCCACGGTTCCTCCCATGGGCCCATAGGATGAAGAGGAGGATGGTGCCACGTTGCTTGTTCAGGCGGTGCCCGACGGGGCTCCGTGGCAAATCCAGCACACGAGCCCTCCCTCTTGGCCTGGCCCTAGGCAGGTCTTCCTCCGGGCAGGGTAACTACTCCTCTTGAATGATTTCGCATTAAAGGTATTTTGAACCATTCTTTGTCTGGCCCCTCCCCTGAGACCACTTTGCCTTGGGAGACCGTACAGGAGCACAAGGCTCCAGACAACACAGCTCTCAGGACCATAGTGGCACAAAAACCTCTCCACCACGATATGTGACGGTTCCCGGAATGGGAATAAGGGACAGAACCCATAAAGATTACACAGGCACAGTGTTGATATCTTTATATTGAAATTCATGAAGTATACACAATGCAACCTACACTATTACAATTTCCACACGTTGATAATGTTTTTGTTGGATGATAAAGCTACATTTGGGCTTGTAAGTAACCAAACAGCAGTTTGACTGAAGCTCGGAGCAAAAGAACAACAGATTGATAAAATCGTGGATTAAACTGAAGCACAGCAGGTAGGTACATGTAACATTAGTCATGGTTACAAAGTAGAAAAACATTAACAAACAAAACAAAAAAAAAACAATACCCACTTTATTATTTATGTATGTTATCTACAACCCAGTGCCTTAGGGGAACACGTGTTCCTTTTCCACCCAACCGTATTTGGCCTTTCCTTTGAAATGATTCAATTCTGGGCCAATCAGATACCATTGTCATGCCAGATGCAACTTAATGCAACCGTCCAATTTAGGCTGCTAAAACGAAATATTTGACCTTGTTATTTTTATACAACCTAGCGTATACACAATATGAAGCTGACTACCTTCTGAATATGTTTAATATTAATCAGTTGCACCCTGTAAATACACACATTCTTGGCTGATCACCAGTGAGAGTTGGACTCACACACACCAACGGAACTTACGGAACTTCACTCTTAAGTGTAACACAGATGCAGCACACGTGTGTGTTTACATGTGTGCAGGAGTTTAGTTTGGATATGGAGTGTGTATCTAGCTATCGTGTGTGTGTGGGTACTAGAGAAGGACGCAATGGCTGACTGCGCTGTCTGTACCATATGAACCCAGCAGTCAAGGTCAAAGGTCACATCACATACTGTAGAGAGCAGTGAGGATCAAAGGTCATAGAATGAATGGAGAATTACATATCTCTTTGTGTGTGTGTGTGTGTGTGTGTGTGTGTCCCAAAGACAGGCCACTTGCCTGTCTTTGGTGGCGAACAGGGATTTGAACTATTCCCAGAATTGCACGCACTTGCAGGATTTATTAGAGCCAGCTTACTCAGGCGTTTAAAGTGTACTAAATACATAATCAAATACATGACGTGCGTTTGATTTACCGTGCCTTGCATGGAGGCGTACGCATGTTTCGGAGCTACTCTGTTCAATTGTGCTTGGCAGTCGAAATAAAACGCGCCTCATGGATCCGACACGTAAAAGTTTGATTGGACGGTTTTCCACGATAACGTACTGTACATTACATTACTGTCGACCACATAATCACCACCCTCAAGCTGTTGATCAAGGCTTTGTCAGCGAACTGCTCCTCAACGTCGGCCCGTACTCACATAATAATTACAATAAAAATTTAATGAAACCAGACGATTAAGAACGGAAAAGTGTCTCGAGCATGCGCGTACGCTCGCTACTTATTTTAGTGCTTTTTCCTTTTAGAATCCTCACACTCTCTCTCGCTCTCTTGCATACGTGGACATAGGTCAGTTCAGTCACAATTTCTCTCCATCTGTCACGCGTGCACGCATACACACACACACACACACGCACACACACACACTGAATGATCAACACACTACACAATCACGTCGCACATTCATACACGCGCATAGAAAATAAACGAAAGTTCTAACAAAACATAAGGAAACGCGTGCGTCTATTGGCTGTCGTAACCTACATATTGTTTAGAGAGTGGGGCGGGGGGCTTGGAGGGGTTGGGTTGTGCCAGTAGCTTAGGGGGACAACGAGGATCAGGAAGTTTAAGATTGGAGTGCGTTACTTTAAAATTCTTCAGGTTCGGGACAGTTAGAGTTCTCTACTCATTCCTCAATGCTTAAATATCAGTAGTAGTCTATGGAGATGCGTTACCGTTATACGGCCGTAAAGAAGAGACGGGGTGGGGGGGGTGGGTGGTCTCAGTGTGAGGCTGCAGTGACCATTGATCACAGGCTGTGGGGGAAGGTGGTTGGGGTGGGGGGGGTTGAATGACAGTTTAGGTGGTCTCTTTGCCCTGGGTCCCCGTCACGGTCTTGATGGAGCTCAGCGTCCGGTTGAACCAGGTCTTCTTAGCTGCCTGGACCTCGTTGATGGCCAGGCCCAGGTGGTGCTCCAAATCCTGGGGGGGTAGAGAGAGAGAGAGATTCAGATCAGGTTCTGACATAATGACAACACTACGCTAGGCTAAAATGGACTATACTGGCTCCCAGTCTCTCTGGGAGCGTCTACAGGGACTATGTTGTCTCTCTGGGTGCGTCTACAGGGACTATGTTGTCTCTCTGGGAGCGTCTACACAGACCTGGATCTTGCACTCGGCCTCCACCAGCTGAAGTTTGGTCTGGGCCAACTCCAGCTCCATCTCCCTCAGCTGGTTGCTCAGGCCCTCCTTCTCCTCGTCCTCCTCCAGGCCACCAGGGGGCGCCGGCTTCACGACCGCCCGGACGCGCCCCTCCTTGTTGAAGAGCGCGCTGCACTTCTCACAGCCCTCCACTTTAGCCTAGAGGGAGAGGAATGTAGGTTGCTGTGTTGTAGATCTATCAATCTAGTTAGACAGAACATGTGTAGATGTTTCTACAGCAAGCATGTATAGTAAGTCATATAAACAACTCAAACGCTCTTCCAATTGAGGTGTTTATATGTTGCATTGTAATTCGGGTTGGGCTTTTAACCCGATTCCAATTGGAGTAACAGGGTCCATGTAAGCTCACACAGCTACTGCTCTAGTGTGACATCTAGTGGCAGAAAAGTCACACTGCGCCCCTTTAACTCACCCGGATCTTCTCCAGCTCTTCCCTGGTGGCGGCCTGTTGCTTCTCCAGTCGCTCGCTCAGCTGGGAGCAGATCTAGACAGGCCAGAGGAGCACACACACACACACACACACACACACACACACACACACACACGCCTGTAACACAGGTACAAGCCCGGTGGCCTTTAACGTAGTGCACTGCTAACACACACACACACAAATAAATGTTCCAATTATTTTACAAGACCTGTAAAACAGCCCGACTCTGTGGTTTAGTTTTCCTCATTGCAAGTTTAACGTCCGACTCGGTCATTGAGTTACTAGTTGGTCGTCTGCATGTCAATAAAAACACCTGGTATGTCATGTAGGCGGGTACTGACGCAGTCAGCCAGCGAGACTAATCGCTACGCAGCAACAGACGGATATCTGCGACATGAGTCATCCTAACGCCATCTCATCAGGCCTGCTCTCCCTCCCTGTCTGTGGACGGCCCATCCATCTACTGCTCAGCAGAGGCGATTTCAAGGTCTTTGCATTACATTTAATTTCATTTACTTGAATAAAATGTGCACGTTTCCCTCAGTTGTGTTTATAGTCTTGTGTTTATCATCTTGTCTCAGAGAAGCTCTTAAGTAAAGAAAGGGCTCTTCTCTCCATCTGGGTTTTATCCCTCCAAATCCAGCCAGACGGTTCCCTTGGCATCATGTTTGCTGTGTGAAAGCTAAAGCGTTGGCTTTCACCAAGACCTCCAGTCCAACTAGAACATTCTCTTTTAGAAGGATGTTTACGTCTTTAACTTCACATTATCAACGTGATGACCAAATAAAGAAGTATCGTAACACTAGTAGCTCTTAAAGGTCCTATATACAATATTTTAAACATGAATATTGCAGTAAACAAACAGTATTTTTTCTATGTAAATATATATAGTAAATGTAATACCAGCTCCTCTGTTCTTTGTTTTCATAGTCAGGCCTGTCAACCGGGCATGTTAGTGCACTAGTGTGCGTGCGTGCGTGCAGCCCACTGAGCATTTGTTTTAATCTGAGATGCTGGTGCTTAGTGTGAAATCTAGCAGCAGAAAATGTCATATACCGTAGGACCACTTTAATTAGTAGATTGTTACTGGTAGTACTAATCTATAACAGTCACTTTATCCTTACTTTAGAGACCCCTTTGGTGATAATTGGAAATACAACCTCAATGTTTCAGTGCTAAATTTGCTTGGTTTCACAAAGGGATCAGTTTATTATCTCATCAATATGCAATGTATATGATCCAAATTAAAGGTTTGCGCAAACTGATTAAAGCAATTACTTTGCCAAACAAATGCAAATGACAAAAACACCAACATCATTTGTGCGTCTGTTAAAAAAGACATTCACAGTGGGTACTGGAGGGCTGTTATTTTGTAAGCTTGACAGTGCTAACATAGTGAATCCTTCTGTTTTGTTGCAGCTCTTCCCCTAGAGGTGTTTGTTCATTTCTTACCTCCTGACAAATAAAGTGGTAAAAATAGAACTAGGTTTTGCTGAAGCTCGGGTTTCACACTTTACCTGTGCGTTGCTACATCCCGGTGATCTCAAGGGGGCTTTCAACTACACCCCCCCCGACCACCACCACCTTTCCTCTATACTACTGTCATTAATTACCAGATCTACTGTCATCGTTTCCCTGCCTCTATTCTAAGATCTACGAGGTAAAGTCCATGTTTGGCCTTCATGCAATTTCTATCTGTGGGGGCATGAGAGTTAGAATGTGGCATCATTTGTCTAATGGAACACCTGGGGTCCATGCAGATAGGTTTAACTGACAGGGTGACATCTAAGATCAGCTAGTGGAACAGGACACTGTATAACTATGCCTAAACACTCTGACTTGCTTAGGGTCAAGGTAAAAGACACGACAGGAAAAAAAAAAAAGCCAGACTAGATTAATAGCGGACAGCAGAGCAGACTGTGTATCCATGCTCTTGTGAAAGGTCCATTAATATAGATGTTTATGTTCAGTCCTTTCTTAGCAGTGCTGATAGCAGTGAGACAGAGATTTGTCAAAATCTGCTCCAAGGGCCATCTATTACGCTCCGTGTTCAAGAAACAGACAGTACCCTACCATGTTTAAAGGGACAATTAGATATTTTGTCCAACGTTGTATAGTGTATACAGTACTGTACCCCAGAACACGATCTGCTACCGTGAGATGACTATGAAAACTCTAAAATCCGTGCGAATGGGGTTGGGGGACGTTTGGGTAGACAGGGGAGCGAGATGCAGTATGGGTGAGAGAGACGATATGCGTGTGCTCTGGGGCGCCACAGACACACACAGCAAGTTTTGAAACCAAAAGAGCATTTCATCCCTGATCAATCGACAGATATAGATACTTTATTTAAACAAAGATTAAAATACTAAAGTAAGTAAATGAATAAGATAGATACATATAAATAAAATAACTTCACAAGTTAAAAGATAAACTTCTCACTTGTACTGGCCGGAAGGTTAGAAAAGCGCTATATAAATGCAGTCCATTTACCTTAAAATGCATTATGAAAGAGAGGTTCTCAAAGTGAGGGTTGGGAGTACCGAGGAAGAGTTTGAGTCTGTGAAGGGAACTGCGATATAATCATCGTAAGATTTTCAAGCCAAATGTTCTTATTTGTTGAATTGTTTATTGACTATGAAAACAAAGAACAGAAGAGCTGTTATTACATTTGTTTCATTTGTAAAACACAACTGAAAACTCTTATTTAAAGAGGCTTTTAGTTAGACTGTAGGGTGGTGAGGCCGGTCCGACGTGTATTTCTGTTTGTTTGCTTTTGTTTGGTTATTTATTTTTGTCATGTGCAGTCATGTATTTACTATGGTTGTATTTTATTCTACAGTTGTGAAGCACTTTGTGTTTTTATCCGTGAATTGTGCTATATAAATACATTTTACTTACTTACTTACTTGATAAACCATTTTGTTACACCCCGTAGTCTGCCAGCTGAGCCAAGAACACATTATTAAATGATTGATTGAGTATTTACTCCTCAACATAGTTAATGAATCCATCTCACGTTTAACTCAGATTCAGATCATATTCAGAGCTCATATATCAAGGGGTTACCCCATTAGTGGACTCTAATAAAATGCACTGTAAGCTTTTCTTGTCTGACTGCGTTATTCACACACATTGGCTAAATTGTATAAATGAATGTGAACATTTACACAGCTTAGCCAATCAAGGCAGTTCTTTACTCTGTGTGTTCGGGGAAAAGGGAAAAAAGACATGCATACGGCCAAGTTCAGAAGTGAGCAAGGATCTGACTAAGTAAAGAATGGTGCCAAATACTGTACGGGTTTGTGCCGTCTGCAGGACAACATGTCTAAGACGCTCAGTCCGCGACAATGTAGAAGCAGCTTCCACACATGACAGCGCTACCGTGTAACTGAAAGTCACAGGGCGGGCAGGCAGGCGCATGTATACCACCAGATCACTAGCGTGGAATGTGGGTCAACACCAACAGGCGCTGAACAGAGTGAACTGAAACTTTACTAGGTGGTCAGCAAAATCACGAGATGTGTGACATAAATCAAAGGAGTCCCACTACATGCGGTGTCCACAGCAGCAGAACAGTGAGAGGCTATCAGAGGACGCAGCAGCACAGCTTGAGGCAAATATATCACATGTTAATACACAAGCATGTCTCGTATACGGTCACAGATGCCTTACTGAACTGCTTGGGATCAGATAATATACCGTAAAGATGGGATGATACCATATACGTTTTTAGTTTTTATTATCATTTAGCGGGATACAAAAAACTCAAGATAATTTAATTGTGGTCAATGTTCATTGTCAGGATAATCATGCATATCTTCAATAAGTATGAATATCTTAAAAAGCTGTTCAGCTCACTTGTAAACTGTATTTATTAGTTTACATATTTCCGTTGTCACCATGCCTTAAAGGCTACGCTTGCCCATTATATCCCCCACATAAAAAATATAAATAGGATGCCCTTCAAAACTGAGAAACGGTAAGTAAGATTCCATTCCACTGGAAGTGTTTCCAGTATGTTTGAGTACACTTTTAAAAGTGTTAAGCATATCTGAACGATTACTGGGATAATATCGTTAATCGCAATACATTTGGCCAGGATAATCACAATGCAAACTTATCATATTGTGGTATATATGTATTTACCTGTTTGTATTCCCCTATTATCGAGCCATTTTTCTTTATCTCCGATTCTGACTTGTCCAGCTCCCGCCGGCACATCTCCTTCAACTGTGGAAAAACGCACACGTATGCACACACACACACGTAGGCACACACACACACACACAGGGACAGCATTAGAGAAGAGGCCACTCCGAGGACAGAGGTCATATGTGTAGCCCACCACCGTGTTACTGTAAAGTGGCTGCCAGCAGCCATTACTGAAACACAGGCAGTATTGGCAGGTAAGGGCTGCGGGCAAAGTCAACACGTCCTCTGAACAGATCTATATGCAAGTACGTGTGCGAGACACACACACGCACCCCTATTGCCTGCACATGCAAGCGAAAGGGAGCGCTTGTTTCTTCTGCCTTCAAGGGTTCATTTCCAATTACAACTGTGAGGAACATCAAGGAAAATTAACAGCCAAGGTGAGAAACCCGCTCAAATGACTGAGGATTTGACCCAAAAGTATCTGCTCAAAACTACCTAATAAAAAATCTGGATGGTTGTTGAAAAAATAATCTATAATTAAAGTTTCTTTCTTTCTTTCTTTGTATTATTTTATTATTATTTTATTGTGGGTGTTGTTATTCATTCGCCAGAAAAAATAAGACTTAATAATTTTACAGCTCACCTATTGTCATTCAATGAAATAGGGGTGGGTGTTTTGTCATGTTATTTTCCTTAGTGTTGTAGTGCAGTGGACTCATTTCTAATGTCTGAAAGGTAGATCATTTATTTCTCATTATCATTGTGTCCAAATCAGAGAATAATAAAAAAAAAACAACAACATACTTGTACCTACAGTATTATGCAGGTCCATACAGAACACTAAACATTAGCACAAAAGGTACGTCTTGTGAACATTAGCTTGTTCCGTTCGGCGTAAACTGCATTTATAGCGGTGTTATCCAAAGCGCTTTACGGTATTTTGCTTCACATTCACCCAGTCACACACACATTCATACACCGATGGTGATTGCTGCCATGCAAGGTGCGACCAACCACCGGGAGCAGTTGGGTGGTAGGGCGTCAGGCATCTTGCTCAAGGGACGCTTACAGGTAGGTCAACATCGGGGTTCAAACGCACAACCTTCCGGCAATACACTGGCTCAACCTAGCCTTTTTTTTAAGTATAAAAAATTAAAATAATGTAAACGGAAGACTTTAATTGCTCAAAAGAACTTTACCACGGACTCCTGTTGAGCATGTTGTCTTTTGACCTGCTGTATATTTCAGTTACAAACACGTTGGTGAGCCTGGCAAACAGAAGAACATGCTTGTATGTAGACCAACATGGTAATGCTTCTAAAAGGTAAAGAATAAATGCACATAACATTCTGCAAGATGTTCACACGTCGTTGATGTTGAATCAATGACAACGTGTAGGTGGAGGGTTAAAGGTCAGAGGTGAGGACGAGGGCCTGACCTGCGCAGACTCCTCTTCGAGTCGCCTCTTCTCGTCCTCCGAGTCCACCAGCTTCTGTTTGGTCATCAGCAGCTCTTTGTTCAGGGCGTCGGCCTTCTCCTCCGCCTGGTGCGTGCACGCACGCACACACACACACACACACACACACACACACACACACACACACACACACACACGTAAATGAGGGAGGAGGGCAGATGACGATTATCCTGGCGAAAATAATCGTGACAGACGACATTGTCGCGATTATATATTCTTATTAAACTCTTAATATGAAACACTAAAACGTGCTGGAATCACTTTATCTTACATTTAGTTAAGAAGCATTTTTATTACCGTGGCACATATGTAATGTATCTTTTATTTTGTGTGCTTTTTTTTGTTTTGAAACCAGTATTTCAGCAAATTTGATTAATTTGGGGGACACAGTGGGCAAGTTGGGCCTTCAGCCATGGTGGTGACAGACTGGAAATATGCAGGCTAATAAACACATTAGCAAATCAATGCAATTGGACTGCACAAGTCACTTGTGAAAACATTCATACGGGATCACAATAATGGACATTCATTACGATACGATTATCGCCAGTACCGTATTTGTGTCGCGGTAAACGCTAATATCATGTATCGTCCAAGTAAGTACATGCTATTTAGACCTTTAAAATAACATGTTATTTTCCAGAGGTTTCAAAGAGTCTCTCTCTCCCATTTACTCTGAAATCACACGGTATTTGCGCACACACACACACACACACACACAGATGAAGAGGGGCTCACGTTGTCGAGGTCTTTGCGCAGAGCTATCTTGCTGCCGACCAGCTCGTGTGCCAGGTCGTCGTTCTCCTGCTCCAGACGCATGTTGGCCTCCTGCAGACGACGGTTCTCCCGCTGGGGGGGGGGGGGAAAGGTA
>JAODLL010002871.1:0-12092 GCA_026546735.1 Forbesichthys agassizii | reverse complement strand
GCACATTTTATGACCAATTCATGCAAAACTCCACGTAATCCCAAGAGGTTCACATACTTTTTCTTGCAACTGTATATCAACAGATTTTAATATTACATAATCATACATAAAAACAGGATTTATAATGCAGGAATTTCACCATTCTGTATAACCTTCTGTACCTTCTACATATGGATTTATGTAGATAGGCCTATAATGTATGAAGCATGTGTGAAACACACACACACTGCAAGGGCAGTGGTGTGTGTCCTTTGTCTCCATGACAACTAGTGTTGTCTGGCTTTTAAACAGGATGTGTGTTAGGTGCCAATTCCTGTTGGAAGTTAGTTCTTAGAGTGTGTGTCGGTTTACTACTACCAGGGAAAGTTACTGAGACGCTGTGTGTACAGATGCTGGAAACACCCTTATTGTACAACAAGCTCTCAGAGAATTGAGGGTGTGGAACGGTACAATTTCCATTCAGCAAGAACCTGGACGCAGATATAAATGGTTATCCAGATAAGACAAATTACATTAAAAACAATTAATTTGTTTCTTTATTCTTTATTTTCCCCTTATTTATGAGTTTGTCATTTTCAAGTGGTTCAACTGTTTACAAACAATGATGACGTTTGTAAGGTTGAGGAAACAAGAAGTACCGTTGACTTCAATGACCTCTCTGAGGGCTAGGTAACGTAAGTTAGCATGTTGTGTTTCCCTCCAGCGGGCCTAGTTGTGCTCTGTCTCCGCCTGTACTTACGAACGATGTAGTCTAAATGTGTCTCTTCGACAGCTATAGACAGTTTGTTCTGGATTCCCTACATTAGTGGTAGTGCATCCCATCACACAGCAGCTCCTAGGCATGTTTCAGTTTTTTGTTCGAAGGCGAAAGTGAGGAGGTGTCGTGCCAAAATGTGTACGTCTGCCGAAAACTGACCAAATCAGCAGTAGTGCATTTTCTGGGTTGTATTCCCGCTCTTAAAAATGTCAGGGTATATAATACTATAGGACACACAGCAGATGAAACGATGTAGATTAATAATGATACTTGCAAAATAGATAATTCTGTTATTTTTTAGACAGAAAACAGAAATCCAGTTCCACAATTGCGCGCACATACTGTATGTTGCTGAAGTCCTCGCAACGTCGGCAGTAAATGTGTGTGTGTGTGATCTTCCACCCTCAGCATGGGGTACTGCATCCTGGTGGTCCACGGGCTGGGCCGGCTGAGCTCAGTGGCCGGCCGCTGGGGGGCCACGGCCCTCAGTGTCTCCATGCTCCTGCTGCTCCTGCTCTTCTCCTGGAAGAGCGTCCAGCAGAACCACATCTGGCTGTCCAGGGAGGCCCTCTTCAGGTATGGGTTGGGGGGGCGCAAGGGGAGTGAACACTGGACTGCTGTGCACAATGTTGAATGTCAGACACGTTATTCAACACTGTGTATGTATCGCGCAGAAAATTCCAGGCTATATTTGTTGTGTTCTCAGACCTTTTTTATGCTCTGTACCAAAAACCTGCATGTATCCTGGTTAAATAAAACTACATGGCTGAGATTAGAACATACTGAGGTGTTATTTGAAACTCACACACATGTACACATTCAGCGATCGTATGCAATGAGGTCCCTGAGGTGCTTAGCCTATCCATCATCTTTCTGCCTACATCTATCTGTTTTAGTTGGTAGCATTGACTTTTTCTGTGAGAGGTTTACACTTTTTAAATTCCCAAGGCTGAGAGAGAAAGAGCTAAAAAAAAAGCTTTTCTATTCTATGGAACATTTGACAATGGTGTGTGAATGTCTTGGGAGCAAGAACCACATGCAATTTACATTCATGTTTCAAATGTGCTAATGAGGGGCTGTATTCCTCTCATTTTTTCTTTTATAGTGGCAATAATTTGATTTTTCCTAGATGTTTTTATGACCATCTCCAATCAGAAGACAGCATTGAGCCGAATATATTTTTTACATCAGTTTAGGAGATTACTTTCTGCCATCTAGTGGTCAAACAAAGGTTTTTCTTCCTTGCTTTTTCCATTATGCTTCCTTTTCCCTCCTCTTCCTCTCTCCCACTCCACATCATTTTCCCTTGGCAGGTCTGGCATCCAGACGCTGCCTCACAATGCTAAGGTGCACTACAACTATGCCAACTTCTTGAAAGACAGTGGCCGGCACCAGGAGGCTATCTACCACTATTCAACTGCCCTCAGGTCAGATTTGCACACCTTTTATAACTAGGGCTGTCAAAGGTAACGCCTTAATTTCCATAAATTAATTATTGAAAAAAAAAAAAAAAACACGTAATAATGACTAAGGCTGCGGTTACACATATACGCAGGGTTGGGAACTAACTGATTACAAAATAGTGCAATCAGATTACAGGCATTTTTTTCTAAATTAGAAGATTACTTCTAGGACTACTTTCAAATTTAAAAGGGAAGTTTGCCAGACAACATAAGCGGTTGTTTTGTGATGGGAAAATGTATAGGGGGTAGTTTGTATGCTAAGCGTTTGAATGTGAAATACACATATAGCCTACAATGCACTACAGTCTTATTTATTATAAGATGTCTGAGATAGAATTGAATACAGTAGACTGTAAAGCTGCAAACTTTATAAAGGCCTTGGTATACTTACTGCGTCCACGGAACGCCGAGGCGCGTGATGTAAATATCGTCATGCGTACAGTCCACACGGACTGTTGTGCACCTCCAAAAATGTCTGTACGTGCAGACATTTGCGTATTGACTGCGCATGTGCAACAGCCTGAAGCCCACTACTACTCCACTACAATGGATGCCCTACTAAGCTCACAAATGTGTGGTCTAGGCGTATAAAAAATATTTATTTCCAGCGAATATCTTAGATACACCAATATTGTTCACGGGAAACAATGTGTGCACATAAAAATCGTAGTTCTAAATATTGCTAATTTCAGTAGTATGTTTGGAACAGCCTGAGAGCTGAGGCCACGTATTTGGTATTATGGCAAGGCCTTCAGGCTTCGAATGTTTGGTGTAATATATCATACTGAACCAACATTTTTGGCATATTAATCGGCATGTTTCCCTCAAACGGGACTAAAAGATGAGGGTAATAATCATTAGGGATGGCACCGATACGATACTGAGATCGGAAATAGGTCCGATACTGACTTAAATAGCTAGATCGGTATCTGTGACAACTGGACAGTTGTAACTGATCCATGGGGCTAATCCAATTGAAGTAATTTACATGCTTAGGTCTACTGTCATGCATCAGCCATGTTTAACCTTCACAGGCCACACTATCAGCAGCAGGTTTCTAAAATGCAAAAAAAAAAAAAAAAAAAAGTGACTTGCGATATTTTTTTTATCAACAATGTTGACCCATATCCTGTCCATGAATATCACCAAACTTGGTGACTTGATTGGTGACAAAGAGCAGCCCTGGCGGAGGCAAACCCCCACCTGAAACGAGTCTGACTTGCTTGACAGCCTCCAGCTCTGCCTCTACTGTAATATAGAGGGCATATTAGTTTGATTCAGGAGTTCCTCAGTGTTCCTTCCACTGCCCAATTACCACCTCAGTTGGGGTCAGCGTCCAATCCTTACTGTACACAGCTTGGATTGTTCACCGTTTCCCCACCATTTCAATGTCCCCAATCTCCACCGGGATGCCAGAGAAGCTCTGCAGAGTTTTGACCCTCCCCCCCACCCCCTGCTTCCCACAACCCATAAGTGTAGTGAGACGACCCTCTCGCCCACCAGGGTAAGCAGTAGCAGTGCTCAAACGGTGGCTTGTTAGTATCCCATCACCCACCCGGCACCTCACACCCTGGGCAACTCCAGAGCAGAAGTAAGTCCATCCCCTATCCAGGAGTAGAATCTGAATAAGGACATAGAGACCTTTCCATCGCGATAAGGTGATGGTTCCTACAGGTAACAAAGATAGTCTAAATTATAATACTGTATAATGGTATATGATATATGGTATGTGTGTGCAGAATTAAGTCCATCCTCTATCCAGGAGTAGAATCTGAATAAGGACATACAGACCTTTCCATCACGATACGGTGATGGTTCCTAGAGGTAATAAAGATAGTCTAAATTATAATACTGTATAATGGTATATGATATATGGTATGTGTGTGCATTCAATGTGTTGTTCTATCTTCTGACATTGAAATATCCAATGAGTTATGTGCTATGTACTGTAGGCTACTGTCAGGTCAATTTGCTTACTTTACATTAGAGTTGAGGAGGTTTTTCTCAAACAACCAGTTGTATTTTATTGAAACTAAATGTAAAGGAAACAGACTAATGCCAAGTTCCCAAGCCCATTTTTCCACTAGTTTTTACAGCTTACAGACAAAAGCCCAAGCTCACAGCTCTCTCCGGTGAGTGACAATTGTGTAGTGTGAACTGCTTACAACGTGATCGGAGAGTCTCACCGACATGGCGGCGATGCGTTGCAAAGCCCGACTAAATATTAACCAGGTAAATATCTAGACCTGTCGAGGAGTCCACATCCTGTATGTAATGACAGCAGCGACGACCTACAGCCAATGAGAGGGCAAGACAAGGATGAGATGAAAACAAGGGAGAGGAATAATAGTCTTTGAAATCATTTGAACTGCTAGAAGAAACACGCAAAGATACTTGAATAATTCCAGTCTCTCTGAAACACAAATCCCTTGTCGATTCACATTTTAATAAAATGTATAACTACATCAATGGTGGGAAATGTGATTGGAAGAATGTTGATATGTGTGAACGAGGTGCAAACGCTACTATGGAGGTATTGGCCTATATTTTTTACGTCTTGTACCTATAGCCATTTCAATTTGTGTAGTGTGATCACAACATCCAGCGCAACCTCCATCATAGAGAATTCTATCAATTTTATGTATGAACCTTGTCTCAGCTGAATATTTTTGACGTAGTCAATCACACACACACACACACACACACACACACACACACGCTGCAGAGTGTATTAATGAAAGATGCCGGTCATTTGTTCAATATGTCAGTGACAATATTTCATAAGGAGCAATGTTGGGAGGATTTAAGTATCTGTCTGTCTATCTGTCCCTCTGTCTGTCTGTCTGTCTGTCTGTCTCTTCTCTGTGCTCTTTTGGGAATGCTTTCTTAGAGCAAGATAATAGGGCCATTACATATTGTACACAATATTTACAGGAAGTATTTTAGTCCACTAATAATTGGTCATTCTGAATTAAATTTAATGCAGATCAAAAATATAAGTTTTTATATATGTAAATACTGTATAAATACTTGTAAATAATGCATAATTTTGCATTTACAAACACTTTTACAATTTGATTTATTTTAGACACACCTATTAGCAGAGGTGTCAAAAGTACAAATGAAGTCATTACTTGAGTATAAGTACAGATACTTGTGTAAAGTACTGATTCAACTTCTGTACTTCAATACTCATGCTGTCTGATCTGCATCTTGATGTGCCACACTTGTGAGGTGGATGGATTATCTTGGCAAAGGAGAAAAGCTCACTAACAGATTTAGACAGATTTGTGAAAAATGTTTGAGAGAAATATGGCCTTATGTGTACATAGAGAAAGCATTAGATCTTTGAGTTCCGCTCATGGTGAATGGGGGCAAAAACAAGTGATTTGTACAATTGCTAGGACACAAAACAAACTGCATTCAATGAAGGTCATATATTTCAAATGTCATGAATTCCTCAGACATAGCCACTATGTAGCATACCTACAGGCCAATTAGCACGTTTTAACTAACACTATTCAATTTAAATTATGAAAATGTAAAGGGTAAAAGTAAAAAGTTGCCAGAAAAATAAATACTTGCGTAAAGTATAGATACTGTACCAGGAAAAGCTACTAATAGGTATAGTCAGCTTTTGTAAGCTTAATGTAAGCTTATATATTTTTTTGTAGAGTTAAACAAAGCTCCTCGCATTTTGTTAGTTTACCGTTCTCTGTGTCCTGACTGGGGGATCCTGAGGCGTTGAGCTGGAAGTTAGCAAGTGTTCTCGAGAATGACTAACACTGCCTTTAAGTAGAGTACTTAGTTACTTCCTAGTAACTTCCTAGTTCTGCCTATTAGCTCCAAACTCATCTCACCCCATTCTCATATTGTCCTATTCCTCTCTGTCCCTCAATGTCTAATTCTAATATTCAACAGTTTTTTCACTTTCACTGCTCTTCTTTTCCACATCTTTGTGGAAGCACATTAAAATAATGCGTGTGAGTGTGTCACCCAATCATGTGCCTTGCATTCACATTCAACGATAGTTTGAGTTTTGGATTTTACCAAGATGATGAGTAAATACCATGCTCAACAAAGGAGGTTATAAAAATTGTTTAAACTAAATGAATTGCCCTACTACTTAAACACAGTACCTTACTACCAGTAGTTAGTGTTCAGTTAACCTTAACCCTGCACCAACAAATGCTTTACCTGTCACTTTTTAATAAATTATCCACTCTTTCTTTAAGTCTTGGCATCACTAAATCATGAACTGTAGTGAGCTTTAATCAGCAGTATTTTTGTATCTCTTAATGTAAATTTGCAGTTCCCATGCAACCATTATTTGACCAGAGAATGTGCAATTGTATGTCAATAGCACAAGCCTTAAGAATGCCGATCAATACTGCTCCCCAGGGCATTATTGAGTCTGGGAACTGCCTCCATCAATGCTTTCCCAAGCAGACAGCTCCCGTCTGTCTTTCAACAGTAGATGCTCAGCTCAGAGCTGTAAAAGCCGGACTCCTGGACCCTGGGGAGCCAAGTTACCATAGAAACGGAATGTTGAAGTATCACCTTTTTGCCCCTTTTCCTCAGGAGAATATATTTGCTTGTATAGTACTTCTGTTAATGGTCCAACATGTAAAAATGGATGGTTAATTACACAGGTCACTGTCAGGAGAGGGAGGGTTCTGGCCATTGTTATGAAACCCTTTGGCGTTTGTTCAGAATATCCACTGTTGTGTCAAGCGGTTAGCTACATCATGGTAATGCTATCCTGGACTGGTCCTGGCTGAAGTCCCTAGTAAATATGATTTTATGGCTCCATGGCAACAGAGGAACTCAAAGTTATATAGCCTCTTATGGCTAAAGCCTGATTATCCCTCAAGGGAAATTATTGAAGATTTACAGGACTATTGTTGTAGGGGTCCTTTAAAGTCCCTGTAAATCTAGACAGGCATTTTCAAGTTGTTTTGGCTCATCAATCAGATCCTAGTCCTCTAATAATGATTTGTTGTCCTTTCCTCTCAGGTTATACCCCCGGCATGCTAGCGCCATGAACAATCTAGGGACATTGACACACCACCCTGAGGAGGCTGAGCGCTTTTACAGGCGAGCTCTGGAAACCAACCCCCACCACAACAGAGCACTGTTCAACCTGGGCAACCTGCTCAAGTAGGAAACACATGCATATGCATGCATGCATATGGTACACTTACACGGACACACTTTTTACATGGAACACTGGCATGCAGTTTGTATGTGCGAACAGATATTCATAAACAGCTGGTCTCTATATTGACTTATCTACAAAAGAACATAGTTATCATTAGTATCATCACTCATGCTAGCATACACTAGATGGGTGAATAAATTCAGTGCATGTGTCTGTCTGCCTGTGTGAGTTGGCACATACTATATGAACACAAGGAACTCTAAGGTTTACTCATGAATAGATCAGCTAGCCTCCTGGCACACAAATTATGTGAAATCAAGCTTTTATTGTTTTCATGTCGAACTCAACACGCAGATACCACCACTGTGTGCGGTACATTTTGTGAAGGATTTATCTATGTTGATGTTTCGCTTTTTTTTGTTTGTTTCGTTTGTGTGTATAACTCCCATGAGCATTTTTCCCCCCGACCAGATTTGCATGAATTAAAAACGTATAAATTGAGATCCGAACCGACGTCAAACAGACCTGTTCTCGAGAAGTACCGTGGATATATTTTTTTAACAGACCCATACCCGTTTGGGTCCAAGAATTAACAGAACCTTAAAATGATGTCGCAACAGGCGACGCCATGTCGCCATCATTAGTCAAGGAATAGTGCAGAAAAGTTGGCTGAAGAACGCACGTTCCCACACTCACAATGACGTCAAATGATAAAAGGTAGCAAATTAATTTTTGTCAGATTTTAGTTAATAATTTTGATTTACTAACGGAAACCATAACTGGACCTATTAGATGTTTCAGTTTATAATTCCTATAAAGGATCCTGCACTGACCATGGACAGATCCGCAGGCAAGTAAAAGTTAAAGCAAGCTGCCTATATGTTCAGGGGCGCTGGCAATAGTACGCCGATCGCTCACCGGTGCCACTGAATGAACCTGCTGTTTCGTCAAACCATGACAAAGAAATGCTGTTTTTTTCAGTTTCAACATTTTGTAATTGCTTCTTTATATATATTAAGCTACATATAATAATGTAAACATATGTACCATTTGGTAAATCACATTTACCCGAGAATCATAGCATTCATGTCAGACCCGACCCAGATCGGAGTCAAACTCTCAAAAGTTAGAAAGTCGGAATGTAGGGTCTCGGAGGACCCGTGAAGACCTCTAGTTTGTGGGTTGTGATAGTTATCACTGGTTTTTCAAGGCAAGACACAATGAAAGTCAAGAGTGCAGTCTGCAGTTTGTATAGTGATAGTGGTATACCATTACCATTACAGTGTAATGATGAGTATGATAATGTGGTGTGTGTTTAGGACCCAGGAGAAAGATGATGAGGCAGCGGCCCTGCTGAAAGACTCCATACGCTTTGGTCCGCATTTCGCAGATGCCTACTCCAGCCTGGCGTCGCTGTACGCTGAGCAGGTACACCCACCATATCACATAATGTATGATGTAGACTCCTGTCTTAACCTTTTACACGGTTAGTGGTGGAGGCACACTGTGAATTCAAATTTGACTTTCATCAATAATAAAATTAAAATAAATCTACTTTATGAATTTTACAAACAAAAGTTTAAAATATGTTTTTAAAATAGCCTTGAATGTCTAGGAACACTGTTAAAACACTGCAGTCAAAGAATTGTTAATTTTAAGTACACCACTTTTTACTATATTTTGTAGAAGAGGTTTCCAGAAGCCAATGAAGTGTATCTGCAGGGTATTGAGAACTGCCCAGACAGCTCTGACCTGCATAATAATTACGGGGTGTTCCTCGTGGACACAGGTGAGTAAAAGTCACAAAGAGACTGTTAACAATCTGCATAGAGTGCCTTCCAGTAAAAACAACTATATACTGTATACAGTTATCAGGTACATCACATCAGGTTAACAGTTATCAGAATTGTTTATACTCTACAGTATTGTGTACTGTACTCTCCCCTTTCCTCCACTGGTCTTACAGGAAAAGGGGAGCTTGCAGCTGCCCATTACCAGCAAGCTGTGCGACTTAAGCCGGACCACTATGTTGCCATGGTGAATTTGGGCCGTCTCCTCCGCTCCTCCAATGAGAACAAGGAGGCGGAGTCTTGGTATAAAAGGTAAGACGATTGCCATTCTGTAGGTTGGGGTGTTCACTTGAACATAACAAATGTCACAACTGTTTGAAAGGACAACATTTGCTACAATCTAGAACATATTTAATGTGATGGGTCATACAAAAAATACTTCTAGTCATCACTGATAGCATTATGCCCTTCTAACCCAACTCTTTGTTTCGTATCTAGTTAATTAATTTATATGAACATTTGGTGGAACTAAACTAAGCACAACAAATACATGTCAATTATTCCAAAATGGCACCGGTTCCTACAGTATATGATCGGTACCTACCGACCGAATTAGGCTATAACACACATTTCGGTACCTCATATCGGTTCCTTTTAGACTAAATATACATTATACGTTTTAATTTTAAAACGTTTCAGCTCGTTATAAGAATTTATCTCTGATAATGCATCGCGTGAAAATGTTTATGACCAGTCAGGTAGGCCTACACTGGGCATGCGAGTGCTGGTGTAAACATGAAGCATTTTGTCAGAACATTTAATACTAACGAGGAACAGCATGGCGAAAAATAAGACCAGATATGTATTTTCTTGGACTGGTTTACTGGAACCTGTACTGAAAGGAACCCGAGTGTAGAGCGGTCATGGCGATTTAAATGTTTTCCCTCTGGTGCTCTGAAACGGACAAAGCATCATCGCACATTGTGACATAAGGTAGGCTACCATTAGCTAAATTAAACATGCTTAAAAATGTTGAATTGTCGAATTATACAGTAGCGTGTTACAGTACTTTAATCTAATCTAGGAACTGCTACAGTCTCTAGATTAAAAGAATAGAAAGGTACGAGTGAATGTCTTTTGCGGCGCAAGCATGCTGGAGCCGGCAAACAGGTAAACAGGCATATGATCAGTAACGTACTGTAACACGCTACTGTATAATTCCACAATTAAACATTACTGTATAGCTGTCATGGTAAACTACCTAAACACGACATGTCTGTAGGGTTGTCAGTTCGAATTATTGCCAGAGGAAGATTTCAGAAGTTACTCAACATTCAAGCATTGAGCCGCAATATCTTTTCAATTTAAAAGTGCAGCGCAAATCTGTTTGCTTACTATTGTTCATCTCACTGAACAGGCTAAATTACATGGCTTATTGTTAAATCTTGTTAAACGAACGCTCCCTTGTGAAAGAGTAAACATGACTAATGCCCAACCCTAGTGTCAATACCAATTCAATATTAATTATAAAATTGTTTAAAAAATACCTTTGACCCTTGTCCCCAGGGCACTGCAGGTGACGAGGAAGGTGGACATTTTAACACCTCTAGGGGCGCTCTACTACAATACAGGGCGATATGAGGAAGCCCTTCAGGTTTATAGAGAGGCTGCAGCTCTGCAGCCCGATAGCACCGATATCTGGCTGGCCCTGGTAGGCACACACATACCCTATATACTGAATTTGAGTTTTTGTGATGCGTTTTGAATGTTTGCACTGTTTTTCATGTTTGTACATACAACATTTTAGTGTAGATATTCTGTTTATCTTTGTTTAATATGGATTGATTTGCATATGTACATATTTGAACACAGATTATGTAATTTCCCTCCGTATGTGTGTCTCTCTCTCTCTCGCTCTCTCTCTTTCTCTAGGCTCAAGTGTTGGCCATGGCAGGCCGTACCAAAGAGGCAGAGAAGATGACCTTGGGAATCATATCAAGAAAAAGCAGCTGTATTGAATGTTACCGCCTTTTGTCTGCCATCTACAGCAAGCGTGGCAACTACACAGAGGTCAGTAACAGCTAAAAAATAGATATAGACACAGTTGATAATAAGAGGTGCCACTTGTTAGGAAATACTTGTTTATTAATGTGTGTGCACTTTAGGCTTTAGGTGCACTAGACAGAGCTCTGCAGCAAAACCCCGGTGATCTCACAGTAAGAGCAGAGCTGTACTTCTCCAAAGGCAACCAGCTCCGAGAGATGAACCAGCTGGACAGAGCCTTTGAGGTCTGCAGCCCCTCACCTGCACACACGCACACACACGCACACACACACACACACACACACACACACACAGTACACACACACACACACACAAATACAAAGGCACAAGACAAATCTATGATTTAATAACTGCAGAGAACTGGAGGATGATTTGCTAGGGAATTATCTGCATTACATTAATGAGGCTTGTCATCTGCAGTTCCTAACAATGGATGCTTGTTATGACTTACTTGACATACAGACTTCACAGAATCAACCTGTTTTAATGTCTTTGAAAGCTATTTTCTTGAACTAACACTTCTAAAATAAAATCATCTATGATCACAGATAACCTCTGTTTTTCCTGTTTAAGTATCTCCCTTTCCTCCTCTCCACCATACTTTCCTTCCAGCCTGTTTTAGGAAGTCAACACATCTGAGAAACATCAGAGCCCTTCCTCTTTCAAAGAAAGCTCTGCATGCGCCATTATTTATTCTGGGGTTTCCTTGTTTTGGTGTATATTGTAGGCTGGATTTAACAAGACCTTTCTGGGAACCATCACCTTATCGTGGTGGAGAGATTTGTGTGTCCCTATGATCCTAAGAGCTGTGTTGTCTGGAGCCTTGTGCTCCTGGTAGGGTCTCCCAAGGCAAAGTG
>JAODLL010002870.1:0-12092 GCA_026546735.1 Forbesichthys agassizii | reverse complement strand
GAATGTCAGGCAAATTACTGTAAAGCGCTTTGGATAAAAGCGCTATATAAATGAGCCCATTTACCATTTACCATTTAATTACAAAAAAACTAACTGTAATCCATTACAGTTATTAGCTAAAATTGTGTAATCAGATTACAGTAACGAATTACATTTAAAAGGTAACCTACCCAACCCTGAAGATCTGTTGTGTTGCATACATTTTGTGCTTGCTAAATGCTAAATTGGAGATACATTAGTGTGACATAACAGCCACTGGATATTCCTCAATACTTTCCACAGCTGCACATGTTGAAGTCGCTTGTTGTAGTGGTAACTGTGACTTCTCTGTCCTCCATATGAATGAGGGTATACAGACCCCCTTCAACAGGGGGTCTGGGACTCCTAGGGATACCTCAGAGATACTCAGGGGGTCCTCCAAATTATTTGATCCCAAACTTATTTTCTTCCAAAAATCTAGATATCAGAAAATACTTATTAACATAAATACAACATGTGCTATACATATACAGTATGAATATGTGAATCATTATTTTCATGAATGGCTCAGTTAGTGGCCTACTTTTATACATGGCACTATAGGTCGTTACCCTACACATTATTGTTGGCCCGGCAACTAAATATGTGATAGGGGGTCCCTGTGCCGTGTTTCCATTAGCCAAGGAGTCTTTGGCCGGAAAAACTTTGAGGACCTCTGTTACACGTTATATGCAGAAATGACCAAGTCCACCTTCTCACCATAAACCAGCTGTGATCTGCTGTCAGCAGCTTCTCATCAGTAGACAGATCAATGAACGAGGCTCTCTGAAACACCTGTAGTTGCACCAGGTGGCTGCACGGGAGATGGGGCGACTCGACCTGTTGCAGAAGAAATACCCAAGTGTTCATGTTACAGTAACATATTTGGTAATGGCTTGGCAATGGCCAGTTTTGACCTTGCTGGTTAATTAAAGATGAAAGTAAGAAAATACACCTTTTTGTGTGTCATATTCAAAGAAAATCCAGCTATCCATGTCATTTCTGAAATCATAATCCGGCGCTTTTACACAGCCCTGCCTCTGTAGATGGGAACACAAACAAAGTGGTGCAGACTTTATCAATTTGTGTTCAATATGGGAAGGGTGCTTCTGAGGGAACGGCCTATAGCATGAAAAGAGATGTTATTGTTTGATTGACTTCAAATATCAACCTTCTTTCTTTGGCATCGCTGACTCTAACTAACTTACCTGTACCCTTGCAACAATGACACCTGCTATCCAAATAGGCTGATGGTGTGTCAAATAATTCACCTTTGCAAAACCAGAAACTAAGGAAGAAAATATTGATTGTGGGTAAAAATATTTGGATGATGGTGTCATTTTCCATATTTTGCTCATTTTCTTAATCCCTCATGCTAACTACACCAAAGGATTTGATTTCATGTGCTGCTTTAGAGGTACTGATTCCAAGTGGAAGTATTGACAAGCTAATTACAAACAGTAGAACTCCAGAAAAGTGACACAGTTCTCCAAATGTTTGGGTGACTACCGGATGTGTCTGAAGGTGTGTTTGAGCGTGTTTTCCGTTTGTGGCTGCTTAGGTGTGTGACTCAGACACAGTCCTGGACCCAGCGTGCACCATAGAAATGTTAAAGATCCTGGAAGAAGATCCTATGGTAGGAGGAGTTGGAGGAGATGTTCAGGTAAGACATACATCCATACTGTTCGGTTGTTCTAATCCTTCACTATTTGGATGCTAATCTCCCTTTACTCTACACTCTGAACTTCTTGTTTATCGTCCACCAGATCCTTAATAAATATGACTCCTGGATCTCCTTCCTGAGCAGTGTTCGATACTGGATGGCCTTCAACATTGAGCGGGCCTGTCAGTCATATTTCGGCTGTGTTCAGTGCATCAGCGGTCCTCTGGGAATGTACCGCAACTCCCTGCTGCAGCGGTTCCTGGAGGCCTGGTACCACCAGACCTTCCTCGGCTCCAAGTGCAGCTTCGGCGACGACCGGCACCTCACGAACCGCGTGCTGAGCTTCGGCTACAAGACCAAGTTCACGGCGCGGTCGCAGTGCCAGACGGAGACGCCCACGCAATACCTGCGCTGGCTGAACCAGCAGACGCGCTGGAGCAAGTCCTACTTCCGTGAGTGGCTGTACAACGCGCTGTGGTTCCACAAGCACAGCCTGTGGATGACCTACGAGTCCGTGGTCACTGGCTTCTTCCCCTTCTTCTTGGTCGCCACTGTGATCCACCTGTTCTACCGCGGGAGACTCTGGAACATCCTCCTGTTCCTGCTCACGGTGCAGCTCGTGGGCATGGTGAAGGCCACCTATGCCTGTTTCCTGCGAGGCAGCCTTGTGATGATCTTCATGTCTCTCTACTCCCTCCTCTACATGTCAAGCCTACTGCCGGCCAAGATCTTCGCCCTGCTCACCATCAACAAGGCCGGCTGGGGGACTTCGGGCCGAAGGAAGATCGTGGTGAACTTCATCGGCGCGGTGCCCGTCACCTTGTGGGCGGGCGTTCTCCTGGGCGGCGTGGGCTACACCATCTACTGTGAGACACAAGAGCCTTTTAGTGAGACGGAGAAGGCCCTGTTGATAGCAGGGGGAATACTGTACGCCTGCTACTGGGTGGTGTTACTGGTGCTGTACCTGGCGATTGTAGCCAAGCGCTGTAACAAGAGAGAAGAGCAGTATCGCCTGCCGTATGCAGAGGCATAGGGGTCGGACGGATGCCAGACGCGGTGTGTGATCACGTCATTGTTGCCCTGTAACACAGATTGTGTTTATTTATGGTGCTAAATTATGTGGAGCATAAACACGAGGGACGTCAGTCTGATGATCTGCAGCTGGGAGTCTCCCAGAATCTAACAGTTGCAGATTTCTGGCGCACTGACGCTCACACCTCTCTCATTACCATGTTGTTGTGAACAGTGCTACAGTGCTACAAACAAATGCATCAAACTGGCTTACAGGTCCTATTGCTGGTCTATTTGTAGGCAATTGGGGGACATGCTGGTCAGAGGAATTGACAAGAGATGGTCACAGGTTTTCTGTTAAAACGGTAACTTATGGTGCAGTGCTTAGTAATGAAATTAAATGTTTTGCAGTGTTTTATGGAGTTACTGTTTTGTAATGTCAAAATTCTTTAAGCTGCTGTATTTTACTTGAACAAATTAGACTATTGATTTCAATATTGCAAACCTGAGAAACCTACGTTCTCACTAAACCAGCCCCCTGGACTCCCCCAGCCTCTTGAGGTTACTATGACTTCAGGCCAGACATGTTTTCTGTGTCTAAGTCTAACACATATACCAACATCTGATACAGTTTTGTTTTTGATTTGATGTTTCACTATTGACAATCTAAATAATACTCAAAGAACATAGTTACATGTTTGGTGCTGTTAAACAGGGTCATTAGAACAACTAACAAGGCCATGATTTAATCATCAGCATACTGTAAAATAACAAACTTCTGGTTCATAACACCATCATCATTTGTCATATGTATTTTTATATTTTGTGAAGGTGCCAATTGGGGATTGTGAAACTAAATGTGATTTGGGTCAAGTAAACAGCATATTCTCTTTGGATATTCTGAATTAAGCCTTTTTACGAATTCATTATTTTTCCAGATGCAGCAGTAGATCTGCTGAAGATGTGCAGCTGTGGACATTTTTTATTCATTTTTGAAACATTCAGACTATGGAAAAATGAGCTGTGTAAACATCTTAGTAGGAATTAAAAAAGGGACAAACATTAAACATTGCGTGCATATCAGTGACATACTGTGTAATTTAAGACAATATTTTGGTGACATATGTTGTTTCAAAAGAGAATTCATATTTTATGCATTTACAGTGCATTGATTGATCACCAAAGATTATGTTTTTATGGGACTAGGCAGTGAACGTTTCTACTGGTGCTTTAAGTTCTTCTAAGTACATAAAGGATGTATTGTAATTGCTTATAGCTGTCTGCACTTGATAAGTTATTGCAAAATATAAAAATGTGACAATGCTTGAATTTAATCAAAACAAAAACACTTCTCCCGTCAATGCCACAGGGTGATCTCTCGGAATCTCCGCCCCCTACATTGGACACGTATTGCCAAGGCTGGGATAATGTTGTGTTACCATTTAGAGAGGCAGGGTGGGGTAGAAACACCAGATTATTAGAATTGCGTGCAACTAGTCGACCATGAGGATATTACACCAAATTTGACAAAAAGTGTGTTATCTTACAATCGCTGACTCCACCTTTAATATGTGACGTGAGATCATCCCTGTTACACACACTGCATCACACACTGCGCTCTGACCCTATCTAATGACTGATGTCTGTCATAGCAAATGTGTTGCCATAGCAGAGCTAATACAAGTGACTTGGTATCTGGTAGTCCCCTATCTGTGCAGATAGCAGAAGGTTCCTTGTTGCAAATTCCCATCGCTGTGCATCAGCAGCAATGGAAGTTTTGCAAATTCATTCCTTATTTCTTTTTTAGTCACAATTGTCCCATTGATAAGACATCGTCTTTATCCCCAATGACTTCCTTAGAATTTTCCGGTTGGTTTTTTTCCCCTCACATTCCTTACCACACATTTTTATCTTGTTCTGTTTTATTGTGGAAAAATACAGTACATAAATCTAACACTAAATTGCTATGAGAAATACAAAGAGGCATGTTGTTACAGAACACTGCGCTGTATGAGGTGTTTGTTAAATGTTAAAGAGGTCAGCTGGCCGCAGTGGTGAAACTGCTCTGCTTTTAGCAAGTGGCTCTGGTCCAGCTACTAGTGGTGACAGGATACAGCCACCGCATGTCCCAAGAAAAACGGTCAAGTTTTATTGAAATCGTAACTCACGACAAGAGCTGCTACGTTCAAACTTAAAGTTGCTATATCAAACTGTTTTAAAGAATAAATTCACAGATAATATTAGGACTAGTATATTAAACTGTTTTAAAGAATAAATTCACAGATAATATTAGGACTAGTATATCAAACTGTTTTAAAGAATAAATTCACAGATAATATTAGGACTAGTATATTAAACATTGCATGACTCAATTTGTTTTAAAGAAAGTTCTTTTAAAGTTAGCGTTAGTATGAAGACTTTTACAATTTTACTGTGACTGCAGAAGTCTTTTTGGAAGTTATAAACTAATGTGAATGTCAGCCACAGGAGAACTGCCTTAAACTTGAATTTAAAGATGTGGCTTTGAGCATTTAAACCTATGCGGATGATGTGTGTGTGTGTGTGTGTGTGTGTGTGTGTGTGTGTGTGTGTGTGTGTGTGTTTGCGTGGAACTTGTGGCGTTTGTGTTTTGAGGGAGGGGAGGCACCTGAATGAATCAGTTCCTTCAGCCAAAACTGCTTGTTTAAGCTTAACATTGATGCAGATTCAGTTACACATTCATCAAACACACATCGCACACAGTAAAAATGTGTGAAAATATTCTAACATTACATCAAAAAAGTAAACAGAAAATCAGTCAGTAAAATCCTTACAACACAAAATGGGGAAATAGGATGAGGATCCTTAAAAAGATGTTCCTTTTTTAATATCCTCATCTTATTTCCCCATGTTGTGTTGTAAGGATCTCACTGATATTGAATATCACATTGTCACAACAGTCAAGGTGAGAGTATTTAATATCCAGACACATTCAAGTAGCTGGTTAGAATCACTCTAATTGTGTTAAATACATATTTTTTATAATTTTAACAAACTTGGTGCTCTAACAAACACATTGTTTTTCTTGGCTCACTACAGGTAGGATGCTCTCTTTATCAAGATTTAGTTCAATATTTTGTATTAAAACAAACATTTTGAAAGACTCTCATTCATTAAAAATGTGAATGTTGTTTTTATTTAAATAAAGACAATGCAATGTTGTTATTTTCCACCTTTCTTTGCATGAAACTGCAATCCGTTTAAGGAATATGACAAAACCTGTTGGACTAATATTTGTTGGCCGCATAAATCAATTTTAAGGATTAGAGTGGGTAGCTTGTGTAATACTTGTGTTTTTGACATTTTGAGAAAACGTCTCAAAAGGATTTCATAGCAATTGAGGGGCAAAACATGAAATCTGCTCCGGTATTATGAAAGTATTCAAGATAACTTCCCAAAAACTTTGACCTGTGGAATAATATGAGCCAACAACATTAATTTGTCCTCCACATTTGACCCATCGTCACGATACGATCAGTGGGCAGCAAAAGCACAGGACTCTGGGATCAAATCAAATCCTAATGACAGTGACTTGGTCATGGACAATAGCCAGATTCTATCACCTAACATGCATGTCTTTAGGCAACAATACAAATGACTGACCCACCACCCACTTAAGCTTCAGTAATTGATGAGAAAGCTACTGTGGCTTGTCAATTTGTTTTCTAAAACTCAACACACTGCAAAGTTGTATCTAAATGTTATGCAAAGGCTTTTGTGAACTGAACAGAAATACCTATTTGCCAAGTCACAGCAGTGACAGACTCCATAAGTGACGGAGACATACGGAACGTGAAGGTGGCGGCGTTCCATGATCACACAAGAGTCAGTCAGTTCCTCCCACAATGCAATGCAACGTCACTGTCCCACGTACAGTCATGTGTGGCAGACAGCCACCACACAAAATACGTTGTCAGTGCTGGCCGTACGGCTCCGCTACACCTTCTTGGGAACATTTGTGATGATGGGTTTGGGTCGCGTCTTGAAGATGATTTTCCTCTTAATGAGAGCCGACACAGAGTACGACGTGCACAGCGGCCCTTGCTGGTTGGTTTCCATGGACACCTGGCTGTCCTGCATGAGGGTCGGGTGCTTGGTCAGGACAGCGAAGGGTTTCTCCAGCTTCACCACTTTTCCATAAAGAATGTGATGCCCAATGAGGAGAACGGGCACCCCCTGGTGGCACAAGGGGAGAATTACAGGTATTGCGTGGGAAACCTGAGGGGTTGGTTCAACAGGAGATGAAACATGTTGCTATGGCAAACCTTCCTTTCACCTTATAAATATGAAGTCAGGGATGCTGGAGAAAGATTATGTAAAAACATTTTTTTTAATAAATAAATAAATAAATAAATAAGTGCTCCCTCAGAAGCTCGCCCCCCTTGCTTCATAAGTGGATTGCTATTATACCGGCGTTGTGAAACGCTGGAGAAGACTATCTAGGCAATAGCTAGATCCCTAAAATATGTTGATGTAGGCTTCACACAAATAATATTTCACATTGTACTCATATTTGAGCACTCCTGCAGGTTCCTGTGCGTGTAACAAGCAGAGTGTACGTGCTTTGTGCATTGGCGCACACTGACTCTAGACCAGGTTTTTGCTGGTCAATTACACGATCACTTTCCGCTGCCTCGAGATAGCAATGCGCTAAACCACACCTCATGTTTAACACACCCACCGGCGCTCAAATGCCCGCATGCGCATCTGCTATTTAAACACAGAATGATTGGTTCTCGGAGCTTCTGAGGGAAGCGCCCTTTGTCATTGAAAGGGAGTGGTGTTTTTGTTTAGCTTGAGTTCAAATCATCAACAAACTTTCTCCAGAATCCATGACTCCACCTTCAACTGTCTGACCAGTGACTGACCACACTGTGTCCTCCTGGGTTATTTTACCTCTTTCGTGTACACCAGATCTCCCATCACATTCCCTGCTAGACAAGAGTTCTGCCTGGACACCATCTCTCCCTGCAGGTCAACCAGCAGCCATTCTGGTAGACTGCTGCCATCCACACTGCTCCTGGTAGGGGTAAATAAATACACCAAGTTACTTTCTACCATCTAACCATTACTACTTTAACTGATAGTTCATTCAAGAACTGATTCAGTACTGATTCAGTAAGTGATTATTAAGAAAGTTATATATATATATATATTAAAAAAAAACATTTAGTATTTCACGTTTTCACTTCCATTTAAAAAAATACTAAGATACATATAAATATACTATGAAATTCCCCTTCACCAGCAAAAAGTGCATAAGCAATTGTTGACACCATTATACACACTTACATATTTACTATACATACATTAGATACGAATACATGTCATAGCCTATATATGCACATGTATTAATGTGAATCAAACAGTTGTAAAGGTATAACAATAACATTCATAACATTAACAAGTCTAAATCTTAAACGTAAATACTGAAGTTGGGCTTCAACATTTTGCTACTCACTTTACTATTATTTGGACCATTGTCTAGATGACGGCGATGTGTTGACTAAGCTGTAAAGAAGGTAGATTAAAAGACACACATGATCACTATTTAACAAGAAACTTCACAGTAACACTCTTTCCCGCCAGCTGACTGTCGCGCTACGATGACGTATATCCGATTAAGCATGTGTTTCCGGGTGAAAGGTCCTCAACGTGGTCCCTGCTGTTTTCAACGTGAGAAATTGTTGATCAGTAAAAGTTCAATACGAATTACAAGAAACATTGGTTAGAAGAGCGTATGAAGTAAGTACAAATGCGGTGTAAGATAAACGTATATATGTCTGTTTATAACTGATATAATTGAATAACTTTGTTGTTAGCCTATATTATATTGCTAAATGTAGCTAGTTGTAGTACCTCTGTATCGTATCTTAACCGAACACGTGCTTAACGTTTTGGTGTAAAACTGCCATCTCTTATTTGTCATAACTACAGACCATGGGGGAATTCAAAGTGCACCGGGTCCGTTTCTTTGAGTTCTTCCCTGAAGCCATTCGGTCAATGTCGTTCAACCCTCGGACAGACAGGCTCGCCCTGGTCAGAGCCAATGGATCATTGGAGATCTATAACTTCAACGACAGTTATTTCCAAGAAACTGTAAGCATTTAAATGCACAAATAATTTAGTAAGAATAATACTGCATATTAAGACAATGTCTATTGAAAGTATCTAGTATCCTGTTCACTAACAATCTGATGTTAACACTTTAACCTTTTTATTCAATAAACAAATTAAATAATTATTTTAAATGTATAGATCAATAATGTCAAACAATTGATCAATTAAATTAAATGAAGAAACGGGCAAAATTCCATTTTGTCATGCAAATCTGAAGCTTGGCCTTCCCGGATTGTGATGTTCAGGTGATACCAGGGAACGATGGCCGCGCTATTGAAGCGATATGCTGGGTGGGAGAGCGCCTTTTCGCTTCCAGTCTAAACGGAGAGGTCATTGAGTATGACCTGGAGGACCTCAGGCCCAAGTACACCTTAGACGCCTATGGAGGACCTGTCTGGGCCGTGTGTGGAAACAGCCAGGGGACACATTTAGCGGTTGGTTTGAGTTTTTATGTTTTGTCAAATTCAGGGAATATCTTCCCACTGTTTGCTGCCTGTTCTGTGTGGCGCTGGTGTTAATCTGGTGTTTCTACACAAAGTGGTGCCAACCGCCAGATATTTGTGTGTTAGCCACATCTATTTGGGAAGCCATCGATTGAAACTGTTTTAAAAGGGCAAGCGCTTTCAAAAAAATACTTGGCCGAGCCTTTGAACCAGCAAAGCCTGTTGTTAAATCCACTCTTGCAGTAGAAAAGTCGGGAGAAGAGTGGAAACATTTTCCGTTGAGAAAAGCTCGAGGGGAAAAAAAAGATTTTTGCATCACCCATGTTAACTTCTGTACTGTTTGGCCGCTTACCAGGTTGGTTGTGAGGACGGTACGATAAAGCTCTTTAAGATACTTGAGGACACCATTCAGTTTGAAAAAAACCTTGACAAGCAGAAAAGTAAGTGCAACTTTTAGGTAATTATTTTGAGTTCAAGTAATCCTATATAGTAATTATATTATAGCAATTATAACGCTAGTTAATTGAAACAAGTTTCTCCTGACATCATCTTATAGATCGTATCATCTCTGTGTCCTGGCACTCGTCTGGTACCCAAATCAGTGCTGGCATGATGGACACAGTTCAGATCTTTGATGTTCAGACAGGTCAGTTAAAAGCAAACTGATGTCCAATGAACATGTTGATGGTTAAACACTCACTGCCTTGCCTTGCGGTTCAATAAACTGTGTTTGGTGCTTCTCCATGAAAAAATGGAGACTTTTGCCATGCTGTGATTATCCCGTTCTTAATAACATTTTTGTGGTCCTGTTTATTTTATGTTCTACATTTATCTCTGATTTATCCCTGTTGTAATTAATATACTACAGTTTGTGTCAGCAGTTATATCTGGCCCACGGGCCTTGATGCACTGTGTGTCCTACAGCAATACCCTCGATGATAATGGAAGTAAATGTCACCTCCAAAAGCACTTAATGCTGAAAGTCCTTTCAATTCTATGAAACTATTTTCTGTATACGCTTATTTGAGGTGGGGTGATACTTGGCAGTCGAATCACCCTTTGCAGGTCAGCGAGGCTAGTGTCCCTACACCGCAGGAACTGGACCCTGTTGTGACAGGGCCTTTGCTATCTGACGTTACCTCTCTGCTCTGTCCAGGCCGCACAGTACACCGACTCCTGGTAGGCAGAGTTGCAAGAGCAGCCAAGGTCATGAAGGTGGCGGTTTGGGCCGTGGTGTTCCTGTCGGACCACACCGTCTTCAGCGGGGACTCCAGTGGGAGGGTGCAGATATGGGACGGCCTGACTGGCACGCTGGTCAGCAGCCACTCCATCACCAAGCATGACGTCACGGCGCTGTCCCTCTCCCAGGTGAGGGCATGTCATGTGACCAAAGGCTGCTCGATTATGAGGAAAACGTTATCCATCCATCGGCGGCCACTTATCGGGTTGCAGTGGAGGCAGAGGACCCCAAACCTACCGTCTTTCCCGAGCCACATTAAGCAGCTTTGACTTGGGGATCCCAAGGCGTTCCCGGGCCAGTGTGGAGATATGATCTCTCCACCAAGTCCTGAACCTTACCAGATGCCCGAACCACCGTCTTTATGGAAGAAGCCAGGCAGCCTCCTGAGAGAACCCGTTTTGGCCGCTTGTACCTGTGATTTATACTCTATTGAAATCCTTATTTACCACTATTACTACGCTGTTTCTCTCCCTCCACCATCCTTACTCACACTGATGTTTAGATGCCACAGACACCACGAACATGATCCCATGTCATTCAGAACGCTACTTTACTTGCAAAATGTAATTTTCTTACATGGTTTTTGTGATCATTCGGAGTTTCTTTTACAAAGGTCTGTTGTATGAGACAGTTACACCTTCCGTCTGACTGTGTGCTTTTTGAGCAGGATGAGAGAAGCCTGATTGCCGGTACGTCTGAGGGCTGTGTGGTCCAGTTCCAGTTCATCTCTCCCTTGCTGGACCAGCCGGAGCAGAAGCAGTGGGTTAAAACCAAGACGTTCAAGAACCACACGCACGACATCCGAGCTGTGGCGCACACAGAGACTGCCGTGGTCTCTGGAGGTGTGTGTTATACATGTGCATGTCATGTAGCATAACTAAACTGTTGGGCTGTGAAATTATAGTTTAACCCTCTAAACCCGAGATCCGCGCCAGTGCGGATTTTGCATTGGTCTATATTTCGTATCATATCTTCAGAACGGTAAAACGGTCAGTGTTTTTTCCTCATAATCCGGATATTCTGCTGAAGAGATTTGTATTTTGTATTTGTATTTGTATATACAGTGCATCCACAAAGTATTCAGAGCTTTAATTTGTCCACATTTTGTTATGTTACAGCCTTATTCCAAAATGGATTAAAATATTTGTTTTCCTCTAAATTCTACACACAATACCCCATAATAACAAAGTGAAACAAATTAGATTGAAATGTTTGCAAATGTATTAGTAATTTAAAATCACATGTAAATAAGAATTCACAGCCTTTGCCATGACAATCAAAATTGAGCTCAGGCACATATTATTTCCACTGATCATCCTTGAGATGTGAGATTGCCAATCTTCTCCTGCTCAGTGCAGCTGTTTCTCTGTGGTAGTGATGATGCCGTAAACGACAAATGCTGAAGTATCAAAACTAGGGGTGCACGATATTGACCAAATGTGATATTGCGATATTGACCATGAAAATTGCAATATCGATAATAATTTCAATATTTTAAAATCACAAAGGTTATGGGAAAAGGCATTAAAATATATTCATAACATATGAAAACAACACA
>JAODLL010002869.1:0-12092 GCA_026546735.1 Forbesichthys agassizii | reverse complement strand
CACACACACCCACACACACACACACACACACACACACACACACACACACACACACACACACACACACACACACACACGCTTCCAGTTAGCCAACTGACCAATGATAATGAGGCGTGCCGTCTGAAACAGCTGCTCATCGGCCCAGGTGGGGTGCTCTGCCTTCAAGATGTCACACACACGGTTATGCTCACGTAGCCACAGAGTGGCATACATCCCCAGGCCCGGAAGGAGTCCAAACACCTCCTGACCTATAGCGAGCTGATGCTCTGGAGGAACCCCTGGTGGATAATTCATCTTTACGGGAGCATCGGCCACAGTCGGAGGGTACATCTCACCACCAATCAACTGAAATGGGACATGGTTCAAATTAATATTGTAGAATTGAGAGAGAGAACATTAAGTCTAGCTTGTTTTACCGTACTGTATAATTATGATATTTTATACTAATCTTGACTATAAAGAGATTTCTACATGAAAAGCTGTCTTTATCCCAGTAGGATTACCAGAAGCATTCAACAAAAAGTCCATTGTTAGTAATTACCCCTCTTCTAAAATAAGATTACGATAACATCTATCTGACATTGGTTCTGCTAGCATTTTTCCACTCCTCAGAGTTAATGACAAAATGACAAGTGACTACAAGACAAGGCATGTTTAGACACGAGGTGACCTGATACTTCAGCTTCCCGTCTTCTAGAAGCCTCAGGTGGAGCTGACGAGCCAGGTTGCCCCCGTAAATGTGGCCTGCATCCACCTGCATTCCTCACAGGAACAGACATGGAGAAAGAAAGCAGTCATGTGTGGCAAATGGTAAAACGCTGTTTGAAAGATGTTAAAGGGGAGGACCACTAACCCCATGTGCCAAGGCCTTGGTAAAGCCCAGCCCCATACGATTGTAGGTCTTGAAGAACTGGTGAGTGAAATGCTGCGCAAAAAAGGCAAACATGAGGTTGCTGCCCTGGGGATCTGGTCTGAAGGTCTTTCTCAGGAACAGCCTCTCCACTATAACCTCAGGGTCAGGCAGCACAGCCCTGCCTGTGCAGAAACATCCAGGACCACACACACCAACGTTCCAGTCATAATAATCAAATGGCGCATTTGTCCAAATACTAATACAGTACATAACTGAATTATGCAAGCAACCACTGCTACGAATACAAAAGATTTATATTCTTCTTACAGTAAATGTGGCATTTCACTATCACTGAATTACTTGAAACTACACGTGCACATGACATGGTAAGTAATAAAGTTGGGTGCCAGCCATTTAGCCCAGCGCTCTGTTTCAAACAAAAACATGTTGGAAATGCTGATTTAAACCACAATTGGTTTTCCAGGCAGAAATTCAGTTTAGGCTAAATTCAAATTACTAACCTTTGGTCCCGAGAGGTGTAGGACAGTCCTCTGGAACAGGGGGCAGGAGCCGAGTATAATAGCTGAGATTGGAATAAGATTCCCAGCTAAGGTAGCCGTATTTTGAGTTGAATGTAGGAGGGCTCGGGATTAAGTTGGCTCTAGCTATACACATAGAAATAAACACATTTAAAAGATAATCTGTATTTTTGATTTGCCATCTCATTTTAAGAACAGGTGATAAAGAGAAGATAAGAGCCGGCAGAACGGACCTGTAAGGACAAAACGCATCAGTACATCCCGTAGGAAGCTTCGGTTGATAATCTCCCAGAGCCAACGGAAGTGGGTCAGGATGTAATGAATCACATCTGGGCTAGGCTTCAATAGCTGTCTGAATGTGGTCCACATCTCCGCTAAGCAACAAACATAGCAACATGTAACTATATATATATATGTATTTTCAGTTTGTTATCCTTGTCAATGCTACTGGTTTGACAGCATTAAAGAAAAAGTTATCTCCCAATTTGATGGCAGGCATGATCGTTGTGTGTATGTTTTAACACTTGAACAATACATTCCCCATTTGATCATTCCAAGAAAATAAAGATTTGTTTCCAAGCAAAATAAATGTGCCTCTACACAATAGTCTCATATTTTACAGTCTTCCCATCTTGGGGACATGATTTCTGTTCATTTCCCTACCCTACAGTGTTCATTTTAGCATGGGCCCTTTGTTATTCCACTCATTGCCTAACTGAGGGGCTCATGGTGCCACCACCATACAGAAACAACCTCAGAGATGCAGTGGGGAGAAGCTAGACATGATACTAGCCTTGCACTTTATTCACTTCTTGTCTATCACACGTGTTTATGTAAGCCATTATACATACT
This sequence comes from Forbesichthys agassizii, assembly GCA_026546735.1. Taxonomy (NCBI): domain Eukaryota; kingdom Metazoa; phylum Chordata; class Actinopteri; order Percopsiformes; family Amblyopsidae; genus Forbesichthys; species Forbesichthys agassizii. Next base: position 9,848 of record JAODLL010002869.1, on the reverse strand, counting down.
TTTTTCCCCTTATTTTAAAATCACTGCATTGTGATTGCAGCAATGTCTCACTACTTTACACGTCAGACACACTGGATTAATCTAACCTAACAAACTCAACCTGACTAGATATTGTTCAAGGAATTAACAGATACAATTATTCCTGGAGGTAATGAGGACAAGACTCATAATGCCAAAGAATAACTCACGGATTGTGCAGTTTTGTCCATAGTAGCCAGTGCGGGTGCAGTCACACTCATATTTGTCAAGACCATACCTTACACAAAACCCCCAATGCTGACAGGGGAAATGACAGCAGGGGTTTGCTGAGAAGAAAATATAACACATCAAGCTTAGATACAAGGTACTGAGCCAGACAAACCCTACTGATGTAATATAATCATAATCAGTTAGTGTAGTAAGATACATTTCAAATTAAACATTGAAAGCAAATAAATAATATTCTATAGATAATACAATCTCAGAATTATTGACGACACAAACGTGTGCATCGTGTGTAGGCTACTCAGATTCCAGTAAGCTTGTGTGGACAAGCAAAGATCAGAGGGACCCTGAAAACGCTCTCAAACATGGTCATACCTAGAACACAAAACTAGGCCTTACCAGGATTTTACTACCCTAGGGTAGTATCCACTTAAGAATTGTTTTGGTCTTACATTCCACTAGTAAGAGTATATAGCCCTTTCACTATAATACATTCAGAGGACGTAATTTTGCAGATGCATTGATTACTGCAGATGACTTTACCTGAAATAACTAGAATAAAGTAAAGGTTATTTTCCGTCAAAATTACGTATAGCCTACGAGTTCTAGGAACTCAGAAAACCACTCATTGCTACGGTACCGTACTCAGCTTTTAATGATTCGTCTTTTTGGTATGCAGTAGCATATACAAATATCTGGTTTGTAAACCACTGAAAGCCCTAACGTCTAATCAGGAGGTTATAACGTAAACATGAGCCCACACATAAAAATGAAAAAAAGAAAATACATTAAATAGACTAAATATCTAGGCTACATTACCTTAACATAACTAGGTAACATGTTCACCAATGTGAAGTTATACAATCCGATCATTGCACGACGTCTAACAGGATATAATCAATGACTCCATTCCTATAAATCAAATGCATTTAACAGTTTGACCAGAAAACACATGCTGGAAAAGTTCTTAACTTCTCAATTAAAGTAAATTGATGTAATGGACATCGCATGTATAGTTCAGTCTGATCTCGTAAGTACGAAGCAACCCCACGTATTTTTGTTATAAACGTTTCGCATGTTATTGGCAAAGTTAGAATTTTATTTTGGTTCAGGAAGTGTGTTCTGGTTAAATCTACCGGAGTAGGTGATTCTTCAGATAAAATGGATAGCCTACCTGGATTAGGAGTTTCTTCATCTCCGCGGCACGCATGCTCCCCCGCCACCACGATAAATACACAAATTGATCCTAGCAAGGCTGCATGCAGAACAATATTTAAATTCATCTTGAGTAACACTGAAACAGCTCAACAGAACGGCAATTACAAGTACTTACATCTCATTACAGCAGTTTCAGTTCGAGATACACATTAGTTAGGTGCATAAATGTTACGGTACTGGACACAACTGCAGTTAACGTCCGATCTCTTCACGGGATAGCCTATTCGCTAGGCCTGAACGGACAACCTTTTTATTGGAATATTCTTCGCCCCCTGTTGGGTTAAAGCTACTGCAGGTATGGTTTGAGCGATACACCCCAGATGCAACGAGAGCTATCTTAAAAAGAACACGATTTCCAGAACACGAATCCCAAAAAACACTAGTCTGCTCCGTTCCTCTGGAGCCCGTTGGTCAGTCTGCCGGTATGAATGAAATGCCAACTCCCCTGTCAAGAGAAATCTGCGACTATGGGGGCGCATGTGATTGACTGGTCAGGTAGATTCGCTGAACCAATCACGAACTTCTCTGGTTGGTGACTGAACTATGCCTACCATATAGTATGGACGGGTGCTAGCATCTTCATTAAATTAAAACTAGACTAGATTAGTGTAAAAAAATCACAAATTTAATACGTAATCTACTGTATCAAAATTGATAACTGTAAATATTAGACAAGTAATTCCTCACGTCAAGTACAAAGGCACATTCCTCGTGTGGATCACAGCTGGTCTGGTTCCAGCCCCAATTAGCCTGTACTAGATAACCTATTAATGGATTAAGCAACCTGACTTTGTTAGTGGCTTCTAGCAATTATGTCCTGGTATGTTTGTTAGATAACTTTTGTTAACTATAGCATTAACCCTGACGACATGCTGCTGTCATTATCCTAACAGGATGAGGGTTGTGTAAAACGGTCTCTTCTATTGATATAGTTTTGTAATTCAGTGTTAAAGCACCTGCTAAGTGCTATACATTATCACATTTAATAACTTAACTTTAAACTACCATGGATAAAAGTGGTCAATGTAACTACCCAATTGTTCTAATTCATATTATCACCCCCAGTAACACCCTAAAAGCAACATTTCAGCATCAAAAGTGTGATAATGCATTGCACTAACACAAGAACTGCCCTTAGGTGTCAAGAAAACTCATAGTAAACATATGTAGTGCAAATATATGCTGACAATCTCTTTAAGTCAATAATAAAATATCTTAACATGCAATACTCATTTGTATTTGAGGCTTGCTGGAAAAAATGGCTTAATGATGGAGTGCACAAGATCAATTTAACATCACATTTATTTAACCAAAGTGTGTCATTTAGGATGAGCTGGAAGCAGCCACTGCAGCCCGTCTGGGTTTAGGGGTAGTCCCCTCACGGAATCCATTCCTGAAAATAAACGTAATAAGAGAATCCAGCAGATTAGCTATAGTAGTGGTTAACCAAATGTACGGGGGTGATAAAGTGTTATTTTACAGCATTATCTTTGATAAACATGCATATTGTTAATTAAGCTTGCCTCAGTAACAATTTTAATATCATTCTGATGTCATTTGTTCAGACATTTATTTCAACATCATTGGCAAGTATAATTGATAATTCTTTGATAATTTGAAATGGGAGAATAAAATGTTCACATACATATACACACATATATACACACACATACATATATACACTTACACATTCCAAATATAATATTGCTTTACGGAGGAATGTCCTACATTTTACTGATTGTGCCATTGTAGGCAAAATATTTTCATCCCGTTTTAACAGTTGACCGCAAACAGGCAACAAAACTGCTGCAAAAACCAAAATTGAGACATTTCAAATGTATTGTGCATTTCCAAAGAATGCTCACAAAACCTAAATAAAATATGCATATCCCACATTATAGAAAATGCTACATTGAGAATATTCATTGAAAATAAGGCCTAATTCTAAATATATGGAATATGCTTTTTACTAGTGGTGGACCCAACCATTCAACTATTAATTAATTAGGTATGAATTCGATTTTAAATATTGGGATTCAAATGTTTTTACACTACAATAAGAATGTCCCAAAAAAAAACAAAAAAAAAAAAAAAAAAATCACAAATTTCAATAACAGCGGTGTGCATATCCAAAAAGGCTGCGAACAGTCTTGCCAGCCTGCATGGATTGATTTTAACGTGTGTGTGCGCGCGCACACATACATACATATACACACACACACACACACACACACACACACACACACACACTAGCCTAATACAGTCAAGATACATTTGGTTATGATAGGAAGGAAAATGTTTCAGTTTATAGGCAAATTGTAAATAGACTGCATTTATATAGCGCTTTATTCCAAAACGCTTTACAGTATTTGCCTCACATTCATACACACATTCACACCGATGGTGATTGCCGACATGCAAGGTGCGACTAACTACCGGGAAAAGTTTTAAGGGGTAAGGCATCTAGCTCAAGGATGCTTACAGGTAGGTCAACACCGGGGTTCAAACCCACAACCTTCAGCCTGGGAGCCCAACACCCAGACCATCCTTCTTTCATTTAAACATTTGTAAGTTGATCAAATAAGATAAAAACGCTTTTCCCTGAATGGACTGGTCCATCCCATAGAACTCTCTCGGCGCCATTCTTGAAGCCTGCTGACGGAGCTTCGGTACAAACCGAGATCTTGTCTAAACTAAATATCTGATGGTAGTTAGACTGATTTGGCTGAAAGCAGGAGAACACACTAACAGTATTTATAACATTTTGGACTGACATAGTTTGATTTGTCATGAGTTTCACGTCAAGTGTATAGTACACCGTGAGTAAAAGTGGTAAATGGAACACAGAGTCTATGGTACACTTTAAACATCCAAAGTAGAACACAGTAGGACAAGGTTCCAAAACCAGAGTATTTGACCATCTGAACAGGCAGTTTATCTAAGAAGAATTCCATCTCACCTGAATCTACGATAGACAACTTTCATGTGTCTCAGACGACCAGTTCCAGTGGTGTTTCTCCTCTTAGCCTTGGCACTCCAGTTATCTACATTAAGAAAAATCAAACATGCATTATTTGTCAGACCGCTTCGCCAGACTCATATGGAACACGTAAATGTATTATTATTAAGTGGGATAGTTATTATAGCAATGGATGTTGACGGGTGACTTACACTTTCTCTTGCGTTTCTCCGGATACCCACATTTTCCACAGGTGGACTTCTGTAGGTGGTACGCCTTGGATCCGCAACGACGGCACAAGGTGTGCGTCTTATTACGCCTCTTACCGAAGGATGATGTGCCCTTCGTCTGAAAAATATCGCAGGCTAGACAATTATCCAAGATAATCACCTCTCACCCCACAATGTAATATGCGCTGTCTTGTCTCAGTACACATATAAGAATCACGTTAAGTCATTTGTTCAGACATTGTTATTAAATAATCACTGACAAGACTGAATTGGGTCCCTTCACTTTGAGGCTACACAGGCCCTATCCATTAAGCCTACCGTACCGGTCACATTTCCCATGCAATACACTTACGGTACCGGTAAATCTAAAACATATTAGATGGCAAACCGGCTAATTAGCGTAAAACACACGAACAGCACTAAATTGATCGCTGTAGTCTAAGCTATTACTTAAAATAAATGCTAGTAATTGCTAACCATACCTACGATAGGAATTATTAATGGAAGACATGCCATCAGTTATGGCAATTATTATACAAAATCGGGGGATAATAGCAAGTAATACTATGACCATATTGTAACTATATTCTATATATAACAAAACATCGACAATTCACTTTAGATCAACTGTGCATTTCACTGATGTTGAAAGATTTTCCTCAGAAAAAATGTAACTTTACCATTGTCTTCCTGTGGCTAAGGAAAAAGAGGGCGGAAAAGGAACTGTTACTTCGTTAAACGAAACCGTGCAACTTCCTGTGTAACGTAAAAATACCTCCTCATATATTGCTATTGGAGTGGTATATACATTTTTTTTGTGCATATTAATGCGTCGTTTCAGGTAAATTCGCCAACATATAATCTGAATGCAGAACACACTGAAGAGTATTTTACAGTTTGCGTTGTTTCAATAAGCCAACTGACTGGTGTTATGATGGCTAACCAGGGGGCAGGGTCTGACCCTAGGCTTGAAGCAGCCGTGACGTGTGGCGATGGGTGGTACTGCAGTCGAAAGAGCCAACGGCAATAAACATATTTCTAAATAAATAAATAAAGACAAATTCATAAATTCGTTATCGGTTTCACTCGGTTTTACTGCTCCGCTATTTTTTTTTCAGATGCCACACTTGGCTCATATGGTGCTTTAGAATATTATCTTGGTGCTTATGTACATTATGGGTGTTTCTCAATGTCAAGGATGCTTCCTTCGTAGGACGGATCCTTCCAAGTGCCTTCCTAGTAATGGAACGGCCTACTAGTGTGCAAGATGACGTCATTAAAAAAAAGTCTTTCGCTGTAGGTGGTATAGGGAGCGTCAAATCATTTGTCCTAATCTTTTTAATGTCTTCTTTAGAAAATCTTTGGTGTATACCATTTCTACTGTGTTGTAATGCATATATTTAATTGATTATTAAACGTCTAATGTATTTGTTTGGAAATTTACATTCAATAAAAAATTTCCCCCCAATCAATAGTGATGGTAAGCATCCATGCTCTGCATTACAACGATATTTTTAACCAACATAATCAATGCTTTTGGAATATTCTTAATAACTTTATCAAAATCTTTGCAGTTACAATGAAAATCATGTTTCAAACAGAAGTTTTCATATAATAGCATGTCCCCATTTTGATCCATTAAGTGAGCAACAGACCATATGTTATTCTCCAGCCAATCTTCAAAACAGAGAGATTTGTCTCTAAAAAGTTGTTTCACTACCTCAGTGACCTCCCTTAGGGAAATTGACGGTGATCCCCCATCAGCCTCCAGCTCTGTCTCTACCATAGAGAGTGTGTCAGTCGGATTCAGGAATTCTTCAAAGTGTTCCTTCAACTGCCCAATTACCTCCTCAGTTGAGGTCAACAGTGTCCCATCCTTGCTGTACACAGCTGGGATGGTTCCCGCTTCCCCCTCCTGAGGTGGCGGATGGTTTTCCAGAAACACTGTGGTGCCGACCAAAAGTCTTTCTCCATAGCTTCTCTGACACCCGCTTCTTTGCTTCTGCTATGGCAGATGCTGCAGCCCTTTGAGCCAGCCGGTACCCTGTAACCGCCTCCGGAGACTTCCGGAACAACTGATCCCGAAACGCCTCCTTCTTCAGTCGGACGGCTTCCCTGATCACCGTTGTCCACCATGATGTTCGAGGGTTACTGACCCTTGAGGCACCAATGACCTTGAGACCACAGCTCTCCGCCGGAGGTGTGAGTTGAAGATCTCACGGACAGGGGCCTCACAGTTCACCCGCACTACCCATTTGGGCATACTAGTTCTGTCCAGTCTTCCCTTACCCCTTGACCCAACTCACCACCAGATGGTGATCAGTTTACAGCTCTTCACCCGCGTGTCCAATACATGCGGCCTCAGGTCAGATAATACGATCACAAAATCGATCATCAACCTTCGGCCTATAGAGTGCTCTGGTACCACTTACACTTATGAGCATCCTTATGTTCGAACATGGTGTCTGTTATAGACAGTCCATGACTAGCACAGTAGTCTTAACAACAAACGCCCGCTCGGGTTTAGATCAGGTAGGCCGTTCCTTCCAATCACTCTTCTACAGGTATCTCCATCATTGCCTATGTGCGCGTTGAAGTCTCCCAGTAGAACTATGGAGTCCCCTACTGGAGCCCCATACAGGACTCCATTCAGGGTCTCCAAGTAGGTCGAATACTCCGAACTGCTGTTCAGTGCATATGCACAGACAACAGTCAGAGTTTTCTTCCCCACTATCCGTAGGAGTAGGGAGGCGACCCTCTTGTCTATCTGGGTAAACTCGGGGAGTATCCCCACACCCGCCCGGCGCCTCACACCCTGAGTAGAATAGAGTCACTGCCACGTATGTGACAGCACACCCAAACGGTTCCTCCCACGAGTGGTGGGCCCATAGGATGGAGAGGGAGGCGCCACATTGCTTTTTCTGGCTGTGCCCGGCTGGGCTCAGTGGCAAACCCGGCCACCAGGCGCTCGCCGGCAAGCTCTCCGTCTGGGCCTTGCTCCAGACGGGGGCCCCAGGCTTCCTCCGGGCAGGTTAACTCCTTCTCGTAATACGTTCTTCATGGGGGTTGAACCATTCTTAGTCTGGCCCCTCCCCTGAGACCACTTTGCCTTAGAAGACTCTACCAGGAGCACCAGGCTCCAGACAACACAGCCCTCAGTTTCATAGGGGCACCCAAACTTCTCCACCACGATAAGGTGATGGTTCCCAGAGAGGCATAGTCATTACAGCTTTTATTTATTGATTGATTGTCATTTGTTATAAATCCATTAGATAGGCTATTGGGCTATTAGTAGGCTATTCAAAGTCGTAGTCTAATGCAGTAACTTGATGACCCAGACAGTGAATGGGACTGTGAGACCACTCGCCTACCTGAGGGAGCGGGTACGAGTGCCCAGTGGCGTCGCGGTGAAACTGGGCAAAGCCATTATGGATGCTGGTCAGGATTAGCCGAGCCGACCAAGTGTTCCATGTCCCGTCTCCACCCAAACATGGCAAACTACAGTAGTAAAGGTGCATATATAGGTTTTACATTTAAACATGGCTACATATGTGATTTATTTGTTTAGGTCATGTGTGTGAATATGTTTATGTGTGTATGTGCATGTGTCCGGATGTTTTAGTGTGTGTGTTTTTTCCTATCAATTGCCTTGGAATCATGAACATACTTATGTGCTACCACTGTAGCCTCATGAGACCATCCTGATCTCACAAGCTCAAATTTGCTATGATTATCAGTATGGAACCCTTCAATTCAAAGCGATTGTCATACAGATGGTGTTTTTTAATTAATCATTAAATTTTCAATTAATTTTCAACGTATCGATAAAGAGTAAGAGGTAGTCTGCCCAGAGGAAGCCCGAGGCCCCTGTCTGGAGCCAGGCCCAGAGAGAGGGCTGACGAGGTAATCAAACAACTCCACAGTGGCATTGCCCCTTGGATTGATGATCGTTCTCGGCAGTAAATCGGACTCATTTCAGTTGGCGGTTGGTCTCCGCCAGGGCTGCGCTTTGTCACCAATCTTGTTTGTGATATTCATGAAAAGGATATCGAGGCATAATCATGGTGGAGAAGGGTTGCGGTTCGGTAGCCTAAGGATCTCATCGCTGCTTTTTGCAGGTGATGTGGTCCTGATGGCATCATTGGTCCGTGACCTCCAGCACTCACTGGATCGGTTCGCAGTCGAGTGTGAAGCGGCTGGGATGAAGAATAGCACCGCTAAATCTGAGGCCATGGTTCTCAGCCGGAAGCCGATGGAGTGCCTACTCCAGGTGGGGAATGAGTACTTACCCAAAGTGTAGGAGTTTAAGTACCTCGGGGTCTTGTTCGCGAGTGAGGGGACTCTGGAGCGAGAGATTGGCCAGAGAATTTGAGTCGCTTGAGCGGTATTGCAATCGCTTTACCGCAACCGTGGTGACGAAAAGAGAGCTGAGCTGGAAGGCAAAGCTCTCAATCAACCAGGCAATTTTTGTTCATACCCTCACCTATAGTCGGATGAGTCATGACCGAAAGAACAAGATCATGGGTACAAGCTGCCGAAATGGGTTTTCTGGGAAATGGGTGGTTGAGAGATAGGGTGAGAAGCTCAGCTATCTGTGAGGAACTCGGAGTAGAGCCGCTACTCCTTCACGTCGAAAGGAACCAGTTAAGGTGGTATGAGCATCTAGTAAGGATGCCCCATGGGCGCCTCCCTTGGGAGGTGTTCCAGGCACGTCCAGCTGGGAGGAGGCCTGGGAAAGCCTCGGGATCCCCCAGTCCGAGTTTTCCAATGTGGCCCGGAAAAGGAGGTTTGGGGTCCCTTGCTGGAGCTGCTGCCCCCGCGACCTAACTTTGGATAAGCGGATGAAGATGGATGGATGGATGGATGGATGACTTGACTCTAACGTGAAAAGGCACATACATGTAAACCTCTTACATTGCAAAGAAAATAGGAAGATTGACAATTAACTTTTTATATTTTGTCCTGCATTTGACCCAAATATGTTTTTAAGAGATTACACAAGTCATCAAGGATAAATGTAACAGAGTAACAGCAGCCGAATAGCCTATATGAATGACCTTATGCATAGTCTGTACACAACATGTTACAGTGTGACTGCGATTGGCACCAAGGGGGAGACACACACAACCATTGTTTCTTTTGGAAAATGTTAAAAAGATTGTAAAAAGTATGTGAACCTTTGGACTTAATAACTGGTTGACCCTCCTTTGGCAGCAATAACCTCAACCAAACGTTTC